>JAJOOS010000818.1:0-65783 GCA_029582725.1 Solanum chiquidenum | reverse complement strand
AGATGCTAAGCACTGGGCGTGAGGTGGGGTGTTAAAGAATGACAAAAGTCCCACATCGGTGGTTAATGAGATGGGTGGACTCCTTATAAGGCTTGGGCAATCCTCCTCCCTTTGAGCTAGCTTTTGGGGTGTGAGTTAGGCCTAAGACCCAATTTAACAAGTAGGAGCTCGAATTTGAGCATCAATGTTAACACCATCAGTATCCACCGAGGCAGTGGATTTGAAACAAAATCAAACAAACTAACAAACAACAAAGAGAAATCTCTTAATCTCCGATCAATCCGCGAAGGAAATCCCTAGATTTACTCCTTAAAGTTATGATACCATGTTAAGATTCAACATCTGCCATCGAAATGTGCATATGATTACTTGAGGAAATAAAAAATCAGAGAGAAATTGTGGATTGTTATACAAGATATTTTCAATGTTAGATTTACAGTTGTATGTTGATCTATTTATACAAAATTATCGACTAACTAATCACCATAATCAACCTATCCAAATTGTGGATTGTTATACAAGATATTTTCAATATTAGGTGTTCTAAGAGTGAAAGATTTTAGAACTCATCTCTCTGATATACAAGCTCAAATGAGAAATATGAACCATCAGACAACCTTATTTGAAGAAGAGAAAGTAATAAAGCAACATAGTTGTTAGGATCTACCACCAGACGGAAAAAGCAATTACTAAAGAAATTTTGAGCTACTATAAGTAGTTGTTAGGATCTACCACCAGCCAACTACCTTGCGTGAATGTGAAAGTTATGAGATCAGGATCAGTTTTGAATAGGCAACAACAACTCAGCCTTATTGAGCCCGTCACGAGAAAGTAAGTTTTAGTTGCTTTGAATGGAATTGATGATCAGAAAGCACCGGAAATAGATGGTTTCGATTCATTCTTTTTCAAGAAAGTATGGCCCATAGTGGGATCTGATATTGAGAGTGCAGTGATGGATTTTTTCAGAACCTCAAGGATGTGCAAATTCATTAATTGCACATCAGTGAATTTAATTATAAAGGTAAAGCACCCCTCTTCTATTACAGACTTTACACCAATATCTTGTTGCACTGTAGTGTATAAGATTATTTCTAAAATCTTAACTACTAGACTCCAAGTAGTTATGGACGACCTTGTGGATTCCAGTCAAGCTGCTTTTGTTTCAGGAAGGATTATTTATGATAATATAATCTTAAGTCATGACCTTATAAAAAGATACAATAGAAAGACAATTTCCCCCAGATGCATGCTTAAGATAGACATGAAAAAAGCATACGACTCAATTGAATGGGCATACTTGCAATAACTTCTTTATTGTCTGAACTTTTCCGATCGATTTATATGTTCTTACTATGGAGTACCTCAGTAGACTTCTGAAAGGCTTAAAAGGAAACCCGGGGTTCAAGTTCCATCCCAAGTGTGCTAAATTACAAATAAACCAACTTGGATTTGCTTACGATCTACTACTTTTTAGTAGAGGGGATGTGCAATCTACCCAACTCTTGTTCCATTGTTCCAACAATTCTCCTCGGCCTCTGGTCTAGTTGCAAACCTAAAGAAAAGCTCTCTCTATTTTGGAGGGGTCACACAATCAATACAAGAGCTGATCATTGAAGCATTGGGAGTAACCAAAGGTGATCTACCTTTTCGATATCTAGGGGTGCCCTTAAGCACTAAAAGACTTTCGCTAGTCCAATGTCAACCCCTAATAGAGAAAACGACTGGAAGAGTAACTTCTTGGACCTCTAAATTTCTGGAGAGTACAACTACTGAAAAGTGTTTTCTTTTCCATTCAAGTGTATTGGTCTCAAATCTCTTTGCTTCCTAAGAAATTAGTTCAGGCTATTGAAAAAATTTGCAGAACTTTTCTCTGGACTGGAGGCTTCAAAGAAAGCTTTGCTAAGCTGGGACAAACTTTGTATGCCTAAGACTGCAGGTGGAGTGAACTTTCTCAATATTTCTGCTTGGAACAAGGCTGCTCTTTGCAAACTCTTGTGGAATCTTAGCCATAAAAATGATAAGTTATGGGTTAAATGGGTTCACATGTATTATGTAAAGGGCAGAACTCTATGGAACGCCAATACAAAACAAGCATCTTGGCTTATCAAGAAAATTTGCAAAGCTATAGAGTACGTGGAAGTTGCTAGTTACACAGAAGATCAATTCCAAAGATTACACTATTTCTTTGTAAAAAGATGGTTATTCATTGTGATGTTGGTTGCTCATGAAAGGTTGTACACGAAGGATATGATGATTCAACGGGGAATGAGTGTTAATCCAGTATGCCCTATGTGTGAATCGGAGAATGAGTCGATTTCACACCCTTTCTTTCGGTGCTCTATTTCAGCATTAGTGTGGAACAAGCTACTACAATGACTAGGACAGAGACGACAAGCAAAAACATGGAAAGAAGAACTTACATTGGCAGTTGATCATTATAATGTGAATAGTGTTGCAACAATAATTTATAGAATTGCCTTAACATGCTGCATCTATTATATGTGGCAAGAGAGGAACCAAATTGTTTTTCAAGGCAAAAGAAGAGAAATATTGGTCCTAGTGAAGAGAATAATTCAAGGCTTATATTTCAGAGGTTGTCTCAAAAGTGAAATTAACTAAATACTTGAGGATGTTGAACTACTATCCAAGCTAAAGTAGTCGATTGATGGTTAGGAGACGGAAGGTTATTAGTTGTGTTCGATCTAGTCGGAGTAGTTCTTTTTTTTTTCTTCTTTTTTTTTGAGCTATAAACTTCTCTTTGGTTATAAAATGCTTACTTACCAAACGAAAAAAAGTGTATTAGGGTCAACTATTTATACTAGCGTAAAATAAAGTTAAGCAAAAATCAAAACTTAAATCACATGAATAAGAAAACATAATCAAGATGGGACTCAAAAACTGAACTATCAATAGCTAAAACTAAGTTTTCAATAAGAAAAATTTGAATAACAGGAGATAAAATAATATTTTGTAAATTGCTATTTAAGTTCGTTGAAATATCTTATAGCTTACTATTCAAAAATCAAAATACTAAAACAAATTTAGGTTCAATAGAAATAACATAAGAAGTTTCGGAGTTAGAACTTTGGGTGTTAATAACTTGTTGACTTATTGTCATTTCAAGACCCACCAGAAAAGTTGTATGTTTCATAAAAAAAATAATTAATATACAAATAAGTTTTATACATAAATTTATTTGGTACTTTTTGATATTTTTTAACATAAAAAATCTACTTAATTATTTAGTACAGTTATATATTTATACAAAAAAATTCAAATTTATTCAAAGAAATTTAATATGAGGTTTGATTTGATCGGTTAAGTCGATCTTTTAAAAAATTATTAACACCTGTAGTGATTAACTTACTAGTGTTAATTGCTAACTTATATTCTTTTTAAAAATTAGGAGTAGGAAAAAGAAAAGTTAGGAAAGAAATTACAATGTGAAAAATCAAATCTCACCAACAAAATAAAAATTTAGAGAATCAATCAAAGGGCTATTAAGATTTTCTTTACCTTATATAATATCAGAATAAAGTTCATTTTTGTGGAGTCATTCTTTTTCTCTTTTACCCACCATCCAAAAAATATTAAAAATAAAAATTTAACTTTTATCGTCTATTAAATTCATAGTTCTTTTTGTAGTTGATGCATATACCTTTTATTTTTTTAAATTAAAATTTCACCAAGTATAAAACTTAATTCATACCCCATTAAATGCCTTTAAAAAATCAGTCAACATTATACCCTACATCTAACTCTCAATTCACCTATAGTCATATAAAAATCCCAACTTGCATTCTTCTTTCCTTATCTCATTTACTCCAATTTTCCTTACAATTTCCAATGAATAAAACCTCATTTACTCCATTTTCCCTTCAAATACAATTATAAAAAACTATTGGGGTCAAAATGTAAACACACACAAAAAAAAAGGAAGGAAACAAAGGGGAGAAAAGAGCTCAATGGCTTCTTGAGTCGAGCCAAGCCGAACAAAACGGCTCTGGTCAAACAAACTGAAACGGTAGAGTGGCAAGGAAGAGCAATTAAATGATTTTACGAAGGGTAAATGAGGAAATCAAGAGAAATTTAAACGATGACGGAAGCAACATTAACGGCAATAATTGGCGTTTAGCCTGTTATACATCTTTTGTGTGGATAGTAAACGGAATCTTTTTTGGAAGTACGGTGGGTCCCAATTTATAAACCAAACACAGTTTCTCGCCGTTTCCTCTTTTTATGTGTAATTTTTAAATATAATTAATAGAAAAGTTTTTTTTTTATATGACTAATGTAGACGGAAAATATGGAAGAAAAATATCTCGAAAGTAACACGGTAATGATATTATGGCTTTAAAAATTTTGATTCGATAATTTTTAGGTTTTGGTTTTCTAAAAACTATGATAGTATTATTATACTCTATTACATTAACTTGATATAAGATGGTATTTTTAAGTTCAGTTTTGATGTTTTACTGTACACAAAATGGTAACATATATTCGTATAATTGAAAATTATGATTTCAACTTTTTAAAAATGTCTCATTTTTATCATACTAACACATTTTATACATAGAAATATTCAAAAGAAAGTATAATTTTTTTTTTATTAATCAATCGTACAAATAAGATATTTCAATCAAGATACAGTAGTTAAAATATCAATATACGTTTATATGACTATTTTGTAATAATACTAATTTATATATTTATTAGTATTATAATGATATACATAATAATATGCTTTGATACGATATTATTTCTATAAATATCGAATACATATCATATATTAAACAAATTTAAAATGCCTGTCAAAATCGTATCAAATACCGTAATAATAAAATAATAATTTAAAATTTTAGTTCAATATAATAACGCAACATCTATCATACCATGTCCATGCCTGTTCTAAAATAGTCAAGTACGTAGGAGGAAAAAAAAGGAATTGCTCCAATAAAGTACGAGGAAAAAAAAGAATGTTATAGCACAAAGGAATTAGCGTGTAAATCTGAATGATTAAAAGATTCGTTTAGTTCAATAATAAAAGTTAAAATCGATTAAATATTACATCTTTAGTGACTAAAGTCCTCCCTCGAGTTAAAATTACACTCTTTTTAAATACCTATTTATTAATTAATTTTATTTTAAAATTTTGAATTTGACTGTTAATATTTTTATTTTATGATCAGATCAATATTAAAGAAAATAATATTTTAAAGATAAACAGATAAAAGCTAACACAAAAAACAAGTAAAATAAAATATAGGGAATAAGATGTTAAATTATTGGATGAGGCTACGTTCATCAATTGTAATTGGTTTGTGTTTGAAGTTTCTCATTATTAGTTTTTTAATGTTTAGTTGATGAAATAGATTATTTTCTTACACGTATATTATGAGTATTGATAGTGGAGTCAAATAATTAGATAATATTTTGAATATTAAAAATTGATAAATCAAACTAATAATAGTATTGTTTTGATAACCATCGGAGAAAGTAGAAAGTGATATAGTAAGGAATTCTTCGGTTTATTTTTATGTCCATTATATTAAAAATAAATTTTAATTTTAATTTATCTATTTTAATATATTAAAAAATATTTTTTTATTTTATATTTAATATTGATTACTTATCCTCTAAATTATTTCTCAACACATTGACTAAGTAATATGAGTATTATACTATGTCTGAATCATTTCAGTTATCGTGCTTTGTAAAAATAATTGATCTAAAATAATTATTATTTTAGAAATTAAAATATAATTAATTAATTATTCTCATTTTTATTCATACTCACTAAGTGTGAAAAGAGATTAATAATATGATGAAAAAGATAGTGAAATTAAATTGAGATCGAAGTAGATAAAATAAATCCAGTCAAATCACTCTTTTAGTTAATGTTTGCTTAAAGACGGGAAAAAGAAAATATAACAGTTTAAGTAATTAAATTGAATGAAATAATAAAATATACACTTTATATTAGTATTAATTTTTATAAGGGAGGGCAAAGAAAAATTAACGACTTTAGAATGTTGTGAAGGAAAATTAACGACTTTCATCTATAAGTGAGATAAGTTATTTTGATGCAAAATATTTTTCTTGAAATAGAGTTTTAGGTAATCAAATACAAAAGTAACTTTTGCTAAAATAAAACATTTTGCATGAAAATATCTTTTAGCATGTCAAACGTTTTTTAATAGAAAAAAAGATCTCTTCGAAGGGACTACTGACTGATATAATTCATGTGCACCTCCCTCTAGTACATTTTATTTTCTTTTTTATTTTCTTATTCTCCTCTACATATTTTTATAAAGTCACCTATCATCTTTTATTTTATTTTTTTACTTTTAGTTTGCCAATTGGAACTTGGAAGGAGGAATTTTTTTTGGTTGTTGGGTTGGAAACAAGTTATCTCAGTATTAATATAATGTATAAATCCTTATAATATAATTATCTCGAGATAAATTATCTTAGAATAAGTTATTCATCATGTATATGGAATAATTTGTTCTATCACTATGCTATAAATAATGGGATAGATAAGCCTATGACTATCTAATACTTCCAATCAGATACAAGATAAAATGATCCTGCATTTTATTTCAAGATTATTATACTTTATACCTCATATTCATAACGAACTCCTAATTCTTTAAAGTGAAAAATGATGTAATGGGCATGTCAAAAATTATTTGTACTTGGAAAAAGCTTGATTAAAACTATAGTAATTATTTTTTTGTATTATTTCGTCATGGTGTATCTCACTAAATATACATGATCATTATATTCCTACTTCCACAAGATTAAGGGAGATAATATTGATACGTTTATTACATCACTATTAATTTACGTGTACATTTGAAGTAATATGATAATAATGAAAACACACAAGTAATTGATATAGACGTAACTAATTCCTTCTTTTGGAAACTCAAAATGGTTAAGTTTTTGTCTATAATAGTAAATATTTATTACCGACAAGTTCGTTATAAAATTATGATCACTTTATGATGAAATTTTTATTGGTATGGACAAAGTTTATGCAAAATTCTTTTACTTTTTTAGAAAAATTTGTGACAGATCTTTTGTCAAATTTTTTTTTTTTTTTTTTTAGTAATATATGCATGAAGGCTCAATAAGCGATTCAAACCTGTAGTACTACGATTTGAATTATGACTTCTTCGTGGCCACTAACATATCCCTTTGAAGACAACTACTTAAACCCTTTAGATGACACGGTTTTTAGGTGCTTGACCAAACAGGCTTTTAGAATGCGCGGAAAATGACTTTCCTCACCTATAAACTAAACTCAAATTGGATTTTAAACTATTGGGCCAGGAGACATGATATGTGGGCATTTGGTATGTGATGATGGGTTGTTTCTGTTTGGACCATTATATTTATTGAGGTTATGAGTTCAAACAAAATGGCAGCACTTTTAGGTATAGTAAGGTGTAGGGACCATGAGTTTGGAGTCTTATAAAGTGATTTGACTCATTTGAATTTGTAGTACATTTAATAATTGTGGACATTTCCCCTAAACTATATAGTATGCTTGTGTTTGCTACTTTTGAGTAATAACACACCACTCCTATAAACAATTCCTTATTTATTATTTTAGCCTGTCATTTACTATCATTTTATTATATATAACTTTGTGGATAACCAAAAAAAAGTACATATATATGTATCTCATTTTAAAAGTTTATGTGATAAAACTAAAACTAGGTCTAGGTGAACATGGTATTGAGATTTGAGCATGCATTTAGGGTGTTAATGGTCATTTTATTGGTCAAAGTTAAAGTCTTGATGTCATAATTAAAAGTTTGATTACTGACACTTGAAAGTTGAAACAAAACTCCCTCTTTGGAAAACAACATTTGTCTAAGTAAACAACAAGACAGATAACAACTCTGAATAAAAAGACAATTAAGAAAAGAACCCTAAAAAAACGGGGAATGCAATATTCATGTGAAGTAGAGTCTTGTTGAAGGCATGAACACAAAAAAGCAAAGAAAAAAAAATAAAATGAAAAAGTTAAAAAAAGAAGGAATAATGATGATTACCAACATGAATATACACAATGCATGTGAGAGAGGATATGTCCATTTGACTAAACAAAGAATTAGATAGTACTTAATTTCATGCGACAAAGCAATCATGAAGAAGATTACCCAAAGTTTCATTTTTTTCGGATATACATTCACATTTCTTTAATAGTAAGTATATACTCCCTCCGTAAAATTTTACTGGTTCAATTTAGAAAATTAAGAAATGATTTATTCTTATATATTCAAAGAGTGATGTAATAAAATTGTCATTTTATTTGTTGCTTCTAAGAAGTGAGGCAATGATAAGTTAAAATAAACGAAGAAACTATAGTATTTGGGGAGCCCACCTCTTAATTATTTCATATTTATATTTGAACAAGTACTTGTTGAGCGTGATAGGTAACCAACATTTGAAGAAATAATAGAGTAGTAAACACCTACTTATGAATTATGACTTTGAAGGAGGATTATAATATATGAGTTTAATTAAAAGGTATGATCCTTTTAAAATAATTTTGGAGAAAATTTTGCATGTCGATTAATTTTTTAAATTGAATTTTTGGAGAATTTTTATTAATATGTGTCATCAATGTCTACATTTAAATTGTTTGATTTTCGGAAAACATAGTAAAAGCTTCACTTTTTTTTTTTTTACATTTCAAACCTAAATGGACCGTTATTAATCAATGAGAAACAAAACAACAAACAAAGAAAATAAAAGAAATTTATTTTGGGCCCAATTGCAAAGGTTAGAATGTTGTGACATTTAAATTGATGGGCCAAGTCCAATTAAAGGTTACAAAATGGTCATTGTCACAAACACATTTTTGAACTATCCTTCGTTTGGCTGGGAACAAGTTATCTTGGAATAAGTTATTCCGTCATGTAAATGCGATAATTTATTCCATCACTAAGGTATAATGGTGGGGCAAATAATCTCAGGACGGCCTAATACCTCCAACCAAACGCAGGATAAAATAATATTACAGTTTTGTGCGCTAAAATTATTATACCTTATATCTTACACCAAACGACTCCCAGAAGAACACTAACTATAAAATACAAAAGGTATTAATTAGTGTCATTTTTAAGTCTTTGGGGGAGTTAAAACCTTTTTCTATTATAGTAGTTTCTTTTTCCTTTTCCCAAAAGCTTTTAATTATTCTATAGGGTTAAACACTGAAAAATTCTCTCTATATATATATTATAGACATAGGTAGTCTAAGAGATTTTGCTTCATTCAGTTTTAGTAGGCTAGGTATTCTAATTTTTGGATTCGGCTCCCCTCCATTACCCCTTTCCTCTATTTCGTCAAGTGCACGTCTAGATGAGAGACATGTGTCTTATTTAAAATTTAAAGGTCAAGATTATATTATATTAACAAATATCATAACCATAGTTAAGTCAACTAATTTTAGAAAACTACTCTCTAAATTTAGTAAGAATTACAATATATTCTATACAAAATTTGATATTTATTAATATTATTAATTTCATCTTAAATTTTTATAATTTGATATTTATTGATATCATTAATTTCATCTTATATTTTTATATTTAAATATAAAAATATAAGATGACATTAATGATTAATAAATATCAAATTTTGTATGAAATATATTGTAAAGCACGGTAACGTTGGTCATAAATCGTTACCCACCCATTGGTAAAATCCAATTCTTACTAGCATCTGCCCAACAAATTAAAAGAAAAAAAAAATAGAAAAGAGAGAGTAAAGAAGAAACTGCAAATGTGTCTGAAGAATTAAAATTCTTCTTCGTAATTTATATATCTCGAGAGGAAATTAAATACGTAAATAGCAAAAACTGATTTTCAAAAGCTATTAAGTAATATGGTGAGAAGAATTTTAATATTTAAATATAAAAATTTAAGATGAACTAATGATATTAATAAATATTAAATTTCGTATGAAATATATTGTAATTCTTACCAAATTTGGAGAGTAGTTTTCTAAAATTAGTTGACTCAACTATAATTATGATATTTGTTAATATAATATAGTCTTGACATTTAAACTTTAAATAAGACACATATCACTCATCTAGATGTGCACTTGACGAAATGGTGGGAAGGGGGTAATGAAGGGGAACCGAATCCCTAATTTCTAATGTTAATTAATGATATAAATGGAAATGACTAACCTCATAATAATCAATTCAAATAAATAAACAATACTTATTAATTAATATCAGTTACTATAGCTTAGATCCACTTTAAACTACTATATAAAATTCATTAAAATTCAGAATTCTTGTTAGTTATTTGGCATCCAGACAAATGAGATGACAATGAGTGAGATTACCAACATGGGTTATGCAGTGATGGAATTGCTTCATTCTTAATCAACAGTTTTAGGTTCGAATCCTAGGTATATGGAGAAAATCTTATTGAAAGTACTATCCCGAATGAGCCCTATAATTAGTAATCTAAATTTAATTGATGCTCCAATGCATACTCCACACACTGAGTGGGAAAAAAAAAGAGTGAGATTATTGGCATCATGAGCTTAATTTGATCACTTTTAGAGTAAAAGGTATAGATTATTGGCATCATGATCTCGCACTTTATATAGTGAGAAGAAGATAGACGTGAGATCGATGCATATTGAAACGCGAACAAATCAACTTAGGGGGTACTGGATATTGTCTTAGCATACAGTACTATTTTATCGATTAACGTTGTAAAGCATCCATATTGCAACATAAAACATATATAAATTAAACCCAAACACTACTTTCTTCTCTTATAAAAAACATACAAAATAACAAAAAGATACAAAGATAAAGTCGATTTTTCTATATATAGTACGTATATATATATCCTCAACTTTCTATTTCAGACTTCCATACCACAAGTATACCTATATAGTCATGTAGTGCGTTTCACGTACTAAATCCAACCTTAAAATGTTGGAAATTATTTGTTACATTCCAAAATTATCTTCTTACACTTTGTATACATATATCCAAAAGATATATAGCAATAAAGCGTAAGAAGATAATATTAGATGGAGTACTACATATATATTATTATTTTATTATGTAGATTCTATATCTCGTTGATACATAAAACATCAGATGAGGTGAAGCTTTTTTGAACTTCCAATGCTAGCTCTTCCACACTAAGTTGGCACTCCAGTCCTATCTGCATTACAAAATAATCAACACAAGGAAAATATTAGAGTTAGAAAGATTTTTAAAGAAGTGTGTGTAGGGTGAAGAAAATGTAATATGTGAAAGTGTGCCGTCTTTTAACGATTTAAGATTTTAGATGACATAATTATACACTATAATATGGTATACATTTAAAGCAAGTACATATCTTTTTTCAGTCTCACCTCTACTATTATATCAAAAAGAATTTCCACGCATAAAATTGAATCAAGCTTGCATGTAAAGACACGTGCTAATGATCTCAAACTTCTATATGAGATGATTAGAGACTTCAACACTAAATTAATGATCACGGTTTACATATGGAATATATTTATAACACCAATCTAATTTATAAAATCCAAATATACTTACTTGAATTCGATTCATTCTCTTCCTAACTTTCATATTAGTCAATTAATGCATATGAAAGTCTAGATGTAAGATTTGCGGTTATAGTCAACTTGATCACAATAGTTTTTAAGAAAATGTATAGCTCATACTTCTAATACTATATTTATTTCTTTGTGACTTCATCAATTTTGTTCCTCTCACACACTACAATCTTACAAAATTTTATGATTATTGAAAACAATTGACACTACCAACAAGTATATTAGTACTGTGTGGAGAAAAAATCTGAGACTGAGACGTAGTTATTGTTAATTTTCAAATTAAAAATAATTAAAGGGATATGTGATGATCACCTTGATGACAAAGGAGTATAGAACAGTATCCTGCATGGTACTGATGTTGAGATGAAGAATCTCAAAAGAAAGTTTCTCTAACACATTGATTATCTTCACAATTTGACCTGGAATCCTCTTTGAAATTGTTCTCAACATAACATTTGATCCACATATTCTTGCTTCAACATCAGCCACTGGAGAATTACAACATGCTCCAAGATCCTTGAAGTTATTATGAGTAATAAATGGAGTACTTTCAGGTGTAGGACTTAGTTGCAATGGCCTTGGAGTACTAGGACCAGGGCTAGGGCTTAGGCTCTTTCGTCGCTTTTTCGCCTCAAGAGATTGAAGAACAAGGTGTAATTCCTTGATGAATTCAATCACTCCTGCTATTATTGATGCTTGATCACCCTTCAAGTTCAATTACAAAGATTAGAACAAGAAAAAGAAGAATTAAACACCAAATTAAAAGGAAAAATTAAACCCTAAATATGGTACTTATTCAATACTTGAAACCAACACACCTTTTGGTATTTCTAATTCCTCCAATATATAGACTATCCATTGCATCTATATGAATTGAGCTCAAGTCATATATGCTAACAGTATAAAGAATCTTTATATTATCGATCAACACAATTTAACCAGTTATAACAAGTTATTGCCCTATTTATAACCAAATTATTGTGCTTGACATACAATGATATAGAATTACAAGCTGTCATAGGTAATCAAACACTCAAACCGATCGAGATTATGATCACTCCAATATGTACGTATATTTATAATTTCACATCTAAATACCTACCAAAACTCAAAATATAATTATCACAAGCAGTAATAACTACGAAGCGTTTCAACCCCCAAACAAAAATCCAAAGGATCGAAAAGGTGACGAATATCTCGGGGCGGAATCAGGTAGGGTTAAGGAGATTCATTCGAACCGTCTTCAATGAAAAATTATAATTGTTTATACATGATTAAATTATTATTTTTTATGTACATATAGTGGATACTGAATCCCTTTTGGATTCTTCATGTATTTACTTCTTTAAATTTTATATCCCTTACTGAAAATTCTGGCTCCGATACTGGCTAGATGATTATACCGACTCAAAAGAATGAAAAAATTCAGAAAATTTAGAAGAAGAAGTACCCTTTTGATGTAGAAACAAGGAGTTAAGGAACGCAAAACCTTGAGATTTTCATTCATTTGTCTTCTCCTGTTTCTCTCCACTGCTATGTGAGACATGATACTTTTTTTTTCTTCTTAAAAAAAAAACAAACCTAAATTGCAAGTTTTTGTGTTCTTATTACAATTTTTTTGTCTCTCAAGAGCTTTATATATATAGTGGCATAAGAAAAATGTAAAAGAATAACTAGTTGTAGTGTGGGATATACCTAACTATCAGTCTATATTTTTTTCATATTAAATGCTATGTGTTGTTCTCCCGTGACTGTTAATTTATTTTCACACGCAGTCTTTTATATATGAGACACAACAAATATAATTACATAAATAAACACGTAACATATATTATGTGTGTATGTATATATGTTTGTGGACAATATACAATATATATTATAGGTCTCACGTTTATTACCATATGGACATTTACGTTCCCAGCGTGAGATAAAAGTATATAACAAGTAGTAATTTCTTATTTATTTATTTATTTATTGCCATGCATGTAGAAGAGCTGCTCTTAATTTCTTTTGCTTCTTACTTCATGGTTCGTGCATGCACTCTAAATTCTGCATACATTTCACCACCTTCTTATTATGATAATTTATTTTTTATATTTTTTATTTTTCAGTTTTTAAGTCAACTTGATTTTTAATAACTTTTGCCCACAGATATATATGTTTCTATATTAAAAAATTGTTTTTCTTTAATGTTAAATAGAGGATGGCCGGCCACCTTATCTTTTGTGTGATAGTAGATAGGTGAGGGGTTGGAATAGTGTAGCACAAGAGGTGTGTAATCGATTAGTCATCTAATAAAGATCAATAAAGTAATTGTCTATAGTAAGTGGAACTGGTTACGTTATTGGAAAAATTACTATAATATTAATTCACTAACAACGATAATAATATACTTACTAAAATTTTACGACTGAAGTTTGAGAAGCGTAGAGTGTACACAGATTTTATCATTATCCTGTGGAGGTAGAGAAACTATTTTCGAACGATATCCGACTCAAGTACAACAAATTATTAGTATGAAATGGAAAAATGACAGTGAAGAAAATATAACAACTAATACGAAAACAGTACCAATAAAAGAGTAGTGCAATAATTGAAATTATATATTTAAACAACATATGATCAAAAGTAAGACATCACTACAAGACTAAAACTAATACTGTGACAGACACCACCAAGCCCGTCGGTACTCAAAACAACACTCTATTACCTACTGACATTCTATTCTAATCCACACTATCCACACCCTTTTATCAAAGGTCATGTCCTCGATAAGCTGAAGTTGTGTGCATGTCTTGTTTAAACACCTCTCCTCAATACCTTTTTGGCCTACATCTACCTCTCCTGATATGCACTATATTCAACCTCTCGCATCCTCATTGGAGCATCTATGCATCGTCTCTTATCCACAACGCCATTCCCACCTTTGCTCAAATATCCCCATTCCTAATCTTATTGCTCTTAGTGTTCCAACATCATATCAACATCCTTATTTCTGCAACTTGCATTTTCTTAACATGGAGTTCTTGACTGACTAATACTAGATCTGTCCCATAAAACAAAATAGGTCCAACCTTTTTGTCACACAAGACTCCATAGGCAAGACTTCACTTTTTTCACGTTGCACAAATACAATGTGTCAAATCGTCATCGATATCTTGAATTAAAGACCTAAGATACTTGAAGTCGTTTCTCTTGGGGATATCCTATGAGTCAAGCCGCACTTTCATTTCTACCTCATGAATTGCATCGCTAAATTTGCACTCTAAATATTTTGTTTTGGTCCCTGGTGCAAGCCCATCTCCACTGGAAAGTGCTTTGAGTCTTCTCCCACCATTCTAACTCAAGTCTTGACTCCATCATTTATGTCCTCTAGTCACTGTTATACCTTTAGCGTACATGCTTCTCTAGAAGAATTTTCTTAGATTGCCATTGGCCTTTTCAAGGTCAACAAGCATCATATATAAGTCCCTCTTTCGTTCTATATATATCTCCACAACTATCCGCTTATTAAGATAAATGAATTTTGTAGTAGAATACCCTAGCATGAATCCAAATTGATTTTTCTAAATGGTAACCACCTTTCCTACTCTCATCTCCATCATCTGTTTCCAGACTTTAATTTTTGGATTAGCAACTTGATATCCTTGTAATTGTTACAATTGTTTATCATATATTTTTTTGAAATTATTCCTACTTCTAAATTCAAATATATATTTATATTAAATATTTTTTTTAATATCTGAAAAATGATAAATTAAAGTAAGAGTTCATTTAGAACTCTTCTATTGTGGATTTTGTTTTTAAACTGATGATTTTTTTTATTTTGAAAAATCTAATTTATTTTCAAATTTAAATACTCTTAATCAGTTTTTAGTTCAATTTTTTTTATTATAATATTTATTAGCTATTTTTAATATTGCCAAGTTGCTTGCCACTTGGCTTAACCATGTTGCAAACTACTCTCCGTTATATATATATTGTCACGACCCAGACCGTCGTGATTGGCACCTACACTCAAATCGTTAGCATACCGGAACGTGGTACCCGATCTGATGTTTATGCCGGAACGTGGCAACCGATCCCATGTTTATACCAAAACGTGGCAACCAATCCCATGTTTATGCCGGAACGTGGCAACCGATCCATTCAACAAACCACAATCACAATCACAATGTATATTCTCAAAATCATACAACAAGAGGTGATTCATGACATACAATTATTCAATTATCCTCATTTACGATTAGGGTGGTCAATAATGCAACATTCACATACACACACATTATAATGAGCAATTACAAACATATATCACACCAACATGAAATCAGAACCATCACCTACCTCGAATCCAAACTTGAATCCCATAAGGCACTTGAATCTTTCCTTTTCGGATTCTTCCCGCTTGTTCGTGGTCTAAAGACATACAATTAATGCAAGGATCAATAAACGAGGCCTAATTACCCGGATCATAATCAATAATATCAATCCTAGGTCAAACCTTGATCCCCATACCCAGATTAGGGCTTTTTCCACCATTAACTTCAGATCAAAACCTTTCCCCAATGATAATTACCCAAGAATTGAAACTATGTTCTACGGATCAAAAAATGGATTCGGGGAGTTAAACCCTTACCTTTAGCCTCGAGAGTGATGAAAAATGGTCAAGAACTCGTCTGGAGTCATTCCTTAGCTCTCAAAGTTGAAAAGTGCAGAATAAAGACGTTTTTGGGGTTTATTTCTGACTTTAAGTCGTGTCTGTCCCGCCACAACGGTCTCATTCCGTTACAGCGATCCCGCCTTGGCGGCATAAATCCAGGTATAGCGGCTTGCAAGGAACAATGAACAATATTAATAATTCCAATACCCCCATTTCACAACACACCTTCATCCCACGACACTCAAAAAATATCAGTTCACGCTAAGATCAATTCCAAGAGTTCTATTCACCCGAATTCAATTCCGTAAAGTTGTACGGGTTCCTTAACGTCTTAGCTATATACTAATGTGATCAAAATCATAATTAGATCTCCCATTTGTTAACAGATTTCCCTAGACCTCACTGACTCCGATTTCATCCACATCTGGACTAGGTTGGGAAATTTCAAGATACTACCAAAAAGTTTTCCGACCCAAAAAATTTCCCCAATAGCTTTTCCATAACGACGGAATCAGGTTGTTACAATATATACCAATTTAACCATCACTCGTCCCCGAGTGACAAACTAGGAAAAATGGGCTAAAGTAAGGGTAGAGTAGTTTCTGAATCGTCGAATTACTGGGATACTTGTCTCGCATGCCTTTCTTACCGAATCTCATTACCCCTAAGGGTTTCACATCTCCAACCTCAAACCAACCAATTGAATATCTACAAATCCTCCATTACAATGCCTCAATGAAGTCATCTCAATACTCGAGTGATAAATATTATTGTATGTAAACTTAACTAACAACAAAACGATTCCCAACAACCGCCAAAGTTGATCGTACACACGTCTACAACATGTTATCAATGACTTTGACACAACATCAGGACGAATCCTTTCTCACATAATAAATTTCCATGAGCTTAAGTTACAAAATTTGATCTTTAGACACTAGATACTTATCGATGGGATATGTCCAAGTATACAACCCTCCAACCATACTATCGAATGATAGATTTAGCAATTATGATTGTAGATTACTCTTAAGAACAATAGAATTAGACCCAATAATCCCTGCATTCATCCACACACAATCAATACATGACCTCGATGACTAGACAAATATTAAGATTGCCGGACCACCACAAATACGCATGGTAGCTCTTCTATTAATTCTAATAAGCAAGGTGGTACATGTAGAACCACTAAAGTACTTTAACAACTCCAAGACAACACCAATTATGTCATTCGAAATAACCAAATCTTCCCAATCTTCCCACTCAACCAAGAGAACATCGCAGGATTTGGTACCCCTGATCCACCACTAGGGATCCACCCACAAAAGTGAAAACACACGAGAGCATAGCTAGTGAATCATACTCACAATACTAACAACTATCATAACACTCAGACTATTTACCTTATTATAACCCAACACTTTTTAAAATAAAACCTTACTTAGGTACTTAACAATCAATAGTAATAGACTTTACAACTCAACCCAGGTGTAAGTTCTTTCAAATGCTTAATACCGGGTACAATTGATCATTTCTCACCTTGCCAATTCATACCTTGACAAACTACATCACCACGAATGTAGACTCACAATGAAAAATCTGAATTGTAATTTCCACCACAATCCCTTTCTCTATCAACATTAGCTTGTACCTTGAAATTTTTTATGAATTCATGGATCTCCGTTTATCTTTGATCGCATCTCCATCGATCTTACCATATATTTTGCTAAAATTTCAATCATACTCATTACTAGACTCAAAAACAAAAATAATCACTTGTCATCACACTCAAGCTAATGTCCGCACACTCCTTTCTTAAGTCTTTTTCGATGGTTTTTGACCAACCTGATGGATCCGTGACACTATTACCATTGCCACAACAAAACGAATGAAATCACGTGTCTCTAAACCCAATTATCCACCCCTCTAAATATATCTCTTTAGCCTTTGCAATCAAATAAAATTTTCTTGCTCTCGCCTCTCTCTAAAGGTTGTACTACATCCCACTATTTTTTTTCTTCATTATAACTCTAGCTCTTTAACATTCTATTCGAGTGGTGTCCTACCATCTCTTATAATTTTCCATACAACCACGTTACTCACCAAATATTAGAAAACTACAACCTTAGATACTTGCAAGTCGTAATTACTATACATAAATTCGCTTAGCCAACAACTTTATTATATAATTGCATCTCGTTACAATCCATCACGAACTCTTATTACCATTACGCTCAGTCAGCCTTGACTATCACTATGAAGCCAACCTTTCATCCACACGAGACCTCAAACTCAGGTATACTCATCAAATTCAAAGGACTAACCCAATTTATACGCACTTTCTTACTAAAATACTTCAATTTCCTTCACCTAAGTATATTCAATGAGATTTTCTTTATCCATAAGCTTGTCATTTTGGTATCGATCCACTCCTTTATGGCTTCAGATAAAATCACCAGTCCTCATACTACCCTCCTTTTTCTTAACAAACATGACAGGAGCACCCCATGGGGAAGCACTAAGACGGATGAAACATTTATCAAGAAGCCATTGGATTAGAGCCTTAAGCTCTCTTAATTCTATCGGAGCCATACAATACGGAGGGATGGAAATGGGGCGAATACCGATTTCCAAGTCAATGCATAAATCTAATTCTCTATCCGGAGGCATACCAAGCAGATCTGTATGCAACACTTTCTTAAACTCAGACACCACAAGAACAGACTCAATAGAGGCAGACTCAATCTCAACACCCCGAACATGAACCAAATAAGCCAAACAACCCTGCCCTACCAGTTTCCTAGCCCGAATGGAGGATATGATCTTAGCTAGCTTAGACTTGTACACCCCTTCCCACTCTAATCTTTCCCTACTGGGGATCTCTAGAGTTACCGACTTAGTATTACAATTAAGCCCGGTATAATAGGGGGGACAACCAAGTCATGCCTAAGATGATATCAAGTCAGTCATATCTAGCAACCAAATCGACCCAAGTCTGAAAATTCATAAACACAACAGGAAAAACATGACATACAAGGTTAACTATGACTGACTCTTCAACTGGAGTAAAAACATAGATGGGGGCATCAAGTATATCACAAACCACATCAAATCCCAAGATAATTGAACTGACACGTACAAATAAGTAGAACCCAGATCACACAAAATAATAGCCATCCGGGCACAGACAAGTGTAGCACTGGTGACCACGGCATCACACCTCAAACTCGGTCATGCCCGAAAAAGCATATAACTGAGCCCTGTCGTCTTGATGGGCAACCTCCTCGCATGGATGCACTACTTCTCTACCTGCATTACCATTTCCCCGACCTCTACGGCCTCGTTGATTTCCTCCTCATATGCCAGGTTCTCCAAAATTTTAACACACCTTATAACTTATATTCGATTGCTGAACACTGAACTAAATCACGGGGGTTAGTTCGGGTACGATTCAGGGTCCATAATTGTGACTAGGGGAAAGCATGAGAGATAGGGCTGAGATTCTATCTCGCCCTGTCCCGCTCTAGCAGGAGAAATCTCGCACTGGCGGTCTCGCCGTGGCAGGGAAAACCCACCCCAGCGGCCCTGACGAAAATAGAACCCCTGCCAATAATTTTTGGGGTTCCTCTCTTTTCTATATTTCCCTTAGATTCCCCGGCTATAACTAGACACTTAAGAAAATCCCTTTATCTAGAACAATCATTGTCTACCCCCGGTCAATCTAACGAAGTACGCACTTTAGAATCTTTTTACATCATTTCAACACTACCACACACATATCCCCAGGATACACCCAGACTCTCACATAGTTATCAGTTGGTCACAACGCACGTCCAGATTTCTCGCTTACGAACCACATCGTAGTTTATCTAGACCCTTGCACCTAATCTCGTGATGACTTTCTTTTCACAACAAGTTTCACGATACTCAAGCAGTTACAACTTGGAGACAAGTCCAAATTATTTAATTAGTTCGTTCCATAGACGACCATTATTGATCATTTATGCCTTATACGTCCCCTAAGGCCAGATACCAATTGGAACCTTCTCAGTTCCAATTAACTTGCTTGTGTCCCTTCAGTTGGGACTACGACGTCTAGTTCACTTCGTTGAGATACTAATTGGAATCAGGAGATACCAATTGGATTCAACTCATATCACAAGCAACAATAGTAGCTAGCGAGCCCCACAAAACTGCTAATTTCAATCATAGAACTTGTTCAAACCAAATTCTTTTCCGCCTCAATCTTTAACTGATGGCAACTAGACCTTAAATCAATCTTAGAGAAAATAAATGCACCTTGTAATTGGTTGAAAAGGTCATCTATCCGAGGCAATGGATATTTGTTCTGAATGGTGACCCTATTCAACTATTGGTAGTCTGTACACATCCTCTCTTGCTAGTGATGGTGTTACCGTTTTTGTTGCTCTAGTTCGGACCATAGAGTGAGGAAGGAAAGATACCAATTTGTATCACCCATATACCAATTTGATTCAAGTCATAGCACGAATGAGTAGAAAGAAGTGAGTTTTTCCTAAAGTCCTAAAGCCTCTCGAAGAAAAGTACGGACGTCATCGTACCATTCCACAAGACTCTACTAGACTCGTTTTGGTACAATGAGATCAACGAACCTAGGGCTCTGATACCAAATTTGTCACGACCTAGACCGTCGTGATTGACACCCACACTCAAACTGTTAGCATACCGGTACATGGTACCCGATCCAATGTTTATGCCGAAACGTGGCAACCGATCCCATATTTATGCCAAAACGTGGCGACCGATCCATTCAACAAACCACAATCACAATCACAATCACAATGTATATTCCCAAAATCTTACAACAAGAGGTGATTCATGGCATATAATTATTCAATTATTCTCATTTACGATTAGGGTGATCAATAATGCAACATTCGCATACATACATACATGCATTATAATGAGCAATTACAAACATATATCACACCAACATGAAATCACAAGCATCACCTACCTCGAATCTAAGCTTGAATCCCCTAAGGCACTTAAATCTTCCCTTTCCAGATTCTTCTCGCTTGTTCGTGGTCTAAAAACATACAATTAACGCAAGGATCAATAAACGAGGCCTAATTACCCAGATCATAATCAATAATATCAACCCTAGGTCAAACCTTGATCCCCATACCCAGAGTAGGACTTTTTTCACCATTAACTTCATATCAAAACCTTTCCCCAATGATAATTACCCAAGAAACTATGTTCTACGGATCGAAAAATGGATTCGGAGAGTTAAAACCTTACATTTAGCCTTAAGAATGGTGAAAAATGATCAAGAACTCGCATGGGGTCGTTTCTTAGTTCTCAAAGTAAAAAATTGCAGAATAAAGATGTTTTTGGGATTTATTTCCGACTTTAAGTCGCGTCCGTCCCGCCACAGTGGTCTCACCCCGCTACAGCGGCAGAAATCCCATTATAGCGACTTGCACAGAAAAGTGAGCAATTTTAATAATTCCAATACCCCTATTTCACAACACACCTTCATCCCACGACACTAAAAAAATACTCATTCACGTTAAGATTAATTCTGGGAGTTCTATTCACCCGAATTCAATTCCATAAAGTCGTACGGGTTCCTTAATGTCTTAGCTATCTACTCATGTGATCAAAATCATAATTAGATCTCCCATTTGTTACTCGATTTATCTAGACCTCACTGACTCCGATTTCGTCCACATCTAGACTAGGTTGGGAAATTTCAAGATACTACCAAAAAGTTTTCCAGCCCAAAATTTTTCCCCGTTAGCTTTTCCATAATGATGGAATCAGGTCGTTATATATATATATACTCCCTCCATTTAAAAAAATGACCTCCTTTTCTTTTTAGTGTGTTTAAAAAAGAATGACCTATTTCTTTTTTTGGTAACATATTAATTTTAGCTTTCCACGTGGCATGTTCAAGGCCACAAGATTAAAGGATAATTTTGTACATTTGACATAAATTTAATTTAGGACCACATGATTCAGAAGTCTTCTTTATTTTCTTAAACTTCGTGCCACGTCAAACTAGACCATTCTTTGTGAAACGGAGGGACTAATATTTTTTAATATATGAAAATGATAAATTTATGAAATAGTAAGAATTATTTAGAACTCTTCTAATGTGGATTTTGTTTTTAAAGTCTAAACTTACGGTTTTTTTCCTTCTTTTAAAAAATCTAATTTATTTTCAAATTTAAATACTCTTAATCTTTTAATTTAATTATATGTATAGAGAGAGATATTGTCACGAATTGAATGTAACACCCCGCTATTTGAAAGAGCTAAATTTAGAAAGAATCATTTTTGGAAAGAATGAAAAATCTAAAATTTGGCAAGTTATGTTAAGTATGAGTGTTTGGGTCAACTTCAAACAACCATAACTCCTAGCAAAGGATAATTAGGTGTGTTACACGATACCATAGGAACGATATTTGAATTATCTTTCCAACGCCATCAAGTTTGCTTAATTTTGAGTTTGTATGACGGAGATATGCCCACTTGAAGTCGGGCAGTCTAGATAAGGAAAGTCCAAACTGGATTTTAGAAGGGTATGATGGTCTTTTCCATACCCAATTTATTTATTTCATTTTTAGAAGTTTAATTGGGGTCTAAACTGAGTTAGTTCAGTTTACGCATTTACCAAATCACGCTAGGGTTTTTGGAGAAAGAACTCAATAGAGAAAGGAGAAGAAAAGTTCAAGATTCGTCAAGTTCTTGCGATTTTGATTTTGGATTTCGCCATGGATTCAATCCTACGAGGTATGTGAGTTCACATAGCGTTGGATTTGTTCACCCACACACCCAACATGTTTATTTCAGCGTGAATTTGTCCTAAAAAGGTTGAAAGTTTGATGTTCTTAATGTGTGTTCTTGAATTTGCTTTCGTTCTTGAATTGGGCTGAGATTGAGGAGTTCTTCAGATCATTGCATCGATTTATAGAGTTTTTTTGAGTTAGATTCTTGTGTACATGTATTGGGTATATGAATCTAAAGGTAATTTGAGAAAAATAATCTAATTAAATCAAATTAATATTAAAAAACGAGTTGAAAAATTCGTCAGGAGAAAAGCTGGCGCAGCGCGCCCCTGATGCGCTAGGGAGGTTGGGGCGGCGCACCAGCAGTGCGCCAGAAATGTGCCCGAATAACTTGGGGTGGCGCCGCGCTAGGAACGTGCCTGAGTCATCTGCCCCCATTCGTTTTTCGTCGTTTAGCCCGTCTGAGTCCTTCTAAAGTGTACTAACACCTCCTATCGATTCTAACTACTCTAAATGACTTCTAAACATCTAGAAATCATCCGTAAACATGAATCATAACCTTTAATCCTTAAATTCAAATTCAAGGCAAGTTAAGAGCCAAGTCTAGTGAAGTTCTATACCCTTGGAAAGGTATAGTGAAGTTCATTTCTTCAAAATGAGTATATGGGGACTATGTATTCCCAAAAGGTAAATGTTTTCACATTTAAACAAGAAAGGAAACACCGATTACCAACAGATCCTTTGAGCTAGTTTTTCAGTAAAGAGTAAATGTTTTCACAATTAAGCAAGAGAGGAAACTTTGATTTCCAAGAGAGCCTTTGAGCTAAGTTTTTGAGCAATAATATCAAACCACAGAAAGAAGTTATGTTTTTACACATATGAGCTAGTAATATTTTGGGAGTAGTATTGAGTACCGATATGGGGGAGAGTTCAGACCGCTCACAGCCCCCATAAACCATGCAGATATCATGAGTAGAAAAAGCTCATACTTTTTAGATGATTCCTTAGTGCTTTTTAACATAGACTAGTGGATCCACTTAGTAGTTAGGTTCTATACCCTTGGAAAGGTATAGGACGGCCCTGGCAGCGTGAGACAAAATGTTGTATCATCACATAACTCTTAAGTGATGGTTGTCGGTTAGAGAAATTCCCACAGTTACATTTTGTATTCTTATATACACACAAAGTTTATATCGTATCTTTGCATACAAACTGAGTTACTATTGTATTTCTAAATACACAGTGTTGTTATCCATGTTTTAAAAGCTTTTCTTTATATTGCATTCATATTATTGCTTTATATTGAAATGACTTTAGTGAGTTGAATTGAACCATGTATGTTCTTTCAGTTCCTTTCAAGCTTATGTCTTGTTATAGAATTCCCCTCACATGCTCGTACATTCAATGTAATGATGTCATTTGGCATGCATCGTGTTTATGATGAAGATACATGTAACCAGGATCAGCACCCAGCACTTCATTGATCCAGTTGAGCATTCAGAGTCTTGTGGTGAGCCTCCTTTCTTTTCAGAGGATCCCTTTTATTGCTTTATCAGTTAGTTCATTAGGATGTCGTGGGTCTTTTCCTGACGTCCATCTCAGTTGTTAGAGACTTCATAGACAGTTAGTTGATGTTAGTTCATGTGTCTTTGCTTTCCATTTCAGTTATGCTTAAGACTTGAGTTGCCACTTTGGCCAGTGAATGTTTATTTATAACACATTCTCAATTATCTTTGAGCTTTCAATTTACTTTTAAAGTACATTTATATTAAGTAAATTCTTCCGCTAAGAGTTAAGCCAGGCCAAGGGTTGGGTTGGGGCCAACAATGGTTCTCGAGTTACATCCACATCCAAGGTGTAGACTCGGGACGTGACATCGAGCCTACACCCTGGACGTGGCCGACACTCGAGAACCATTTTTGGTCCCCAAGCGAACCCTTATCCTGACTTACTACAAGCGGAAGACTAACTCAAGCATACATAAGCTTAGAACTAAACTAAAATCAATAGACTCAAATACTCAACTTTAAAATAATCTAAACAATACTCAATAGATAAACTCAAAGTTTGTAAAAATAACTCAAAGAATATACATCTCAAAACTACTAACTGTAAGGTAAAGGTGAAGTCCTCTAAAATATAAGAAGGCTCACCAAAGCTGACTGGAACTGCAGGTGGTACCAACAAAGCTTCTGTTGATGACCCTGAATACTTGTATCTGCATCATAAAAGATGCAGTTCAGATGACGTCAGTAAATGAAATGTACGAGCATGTAAGGGAAATTCTAAAGCATAAACATAAGCTTGAACTGATGGAAAAGAATCATACTTACCTCTTCTCAACTCAATTCAATGAAACATAGTTCAACTCAACTCAGAGAAATAAGGCCCAATAATAAGATACTCAACTCGGTGAAACATAGTTCAACTCAACTCAGAAAAATAGGGCTCAACTCAATAATAAGATACTCAACTCTGGATACTCAAGGATAAAGCAACAATGAAAGATGAAATATATGGAAAAATGTAAAACAATAATAGTAACTCAATTGTATGTAAAAATACAATAATAACTCATTTGTATGTAAAAATACAATAATAACTCATTTGTATGTAAAAATACAATAATAACTCTTATTTGGGAGATTCTCTAATCGACAACCATCAGTATGAGCTATGTGATGATACAACGTCTCGTCCACGCTACCAAAACTATCTTATACCTTACCGGGTATAGAAATCCTCAACTAAGTGTATCCACTAAGCTATGCTTAAAAGCAATAAGGAATCATCTCAAAAGTATGACCCTTTCTACCCATGTTGGCATACATGATTTATGGGGGCTGTGAGTTGTCTGAACTCTCTCTTATATCGATACTCAATACTACTCCCAATAATATAGCTCATGCTCATATGTTTAAAAGAACATTTCCTCATCCTCAACTTTGAGATTATTACTCAAAATGTTTCTCTAAAAAAAGATTATACTAAAAAAAACTCCTCATGAACTTTTTTGGAAATCGGTGTTTCTTCTCTTCTTAAATGTAAAAACATTTACTTTTGGATATACTTAGTTCCCATATATCATTTTGAAAAATGAAACTTGACTCTCCTCATCCTCATCCTCATTTACTCAAATCTTAAAACAAATTATAAATAATTGTAAAAGACTTCTCAAAATAGGGTTCATGCCGAATTATAGATGTGAACGACTCAATTCAAGGTTTTCAATAACCATATATAGAACTCAATACTTGGAACTCAACAACTCCAGAACTCAAGGACTCAATAATACTACTCATCTCAAGAATGCTCGACTCAGAGGATTCATGCGAACTTATGGGCATGAACAACTCAGCTCAATGACCTTCATGGGTAGCATGTAGTAGTCCCATGATTAGGAACTCAATGATCAAGACTTAGAACTTGAAGATACTACTCCTCTCAAATATACTAAAATTATGGAGTTCATGTGGAATTATGGACAGGAACAACTCGACTCAAGGGTCTCAATGAAAATATAGAACTCATGGGTACAACTCTTCTCAATCTCATACTTACTTCCTCTAAACTTAGCTCAAATCCATAGTCGATCTAGGGATTCACAATTGAACTCAAAGACTTTCTTGAACTCTACTCTTAACTCTTTCTTGAATTTGAATTATGAATTCAAGAGTGATGATTCATGATATGAAGGATCTCGTGATGATTAAATGTAGCTTAGAGTAGTTAGAATCAGAAAGGAGTAAAGGTACACCTTAAAGGAACTCAGACGGATCAAACGACGGAATAAGTACGGGGGAAGGCGACCGTGGGACCAACCCTTAAACTACAAAATATGGTTTGGGGCGCACTGAGTGGTGTGGTGCCCCACCCCCTCCCCAGTTTTCTGACGATTTCTCTTGCTTCAATTTCGTGTCTAACTTCTCTAGAATCGAACGATTCCCCTAAAACTCTTTTAGATTCTTAGACCCAACATAACTATAAAAAAATATGCTCTAAATCACTCATGAGCAATACTCAAACTCAAGAGTCTCATCGCAAGAACTCAACGAAACCTCATACTTAAAGAATTAATCACAAACTTCAAAAAACTCATCAAGAACTCAAATATACTCAATCTTGTGAATGAAATTCGAAAAAGGAATTCATGATTGATGTGTGGGTGAATGAACCCAACACTATGAAAACTTACATACCTCTTAGGATCGGATCCTTGGTGAAAACCCCAAGAAAATTGCAAGATTCTTGATCGCTCTTCCTTTTCTCCTTTTTTCCTCTTCTTGAACTCCTCTAAAAACCCTAAGCATAATTTAAGAATAACTAAAACTGATTCCAATCATTTTAGACCCCTAAAAGGTTAACAACAATGAGCTAGGCTAATAGGGTAAGAAAAAGACCAAAATACCCCTTATTAATTTGGGTAACTTTTCTTATCTGGACAGGCTGAACTCAAACGGGCTTATCTCCCTCATCCGAACAAGAAATTTAGCAAACTCGGTGGCGTTGGAAAGAGAACTCAGAGATCTTTCATTTGATATCTTATATGTCTCCTAACTCATATTGTACCAAAAGTTATGATCGTTTGAAGTTGACCTAAAACTTAAAAGAATCTATGATTGACTTGAATGAATTCTCTTTAGTTGTTTTTGGAACTCAAGGTGCTACATCTAATGAAATTGACACTTTAGAAAATTTAAATTTCTCGGTAAAATCCTACTCACAGCGAAGAATGACTCGAGTCATAGCTCAAAATTTTCGAGGTATTACAAAAATGCACTTTATTGCTTTATATTATGTAACAAATATGTAACAAAAGATAAAGAATCATTCAAGTAAATGAAATGACTTATGGTAATTTACTAGGTGAAAGTCCAAGCATTTTAAAATATTTTTTAAAATTTTAATTTGTTGATCTGATTTTGGCTGCTAGCTACCTGAACATTAAGAGTCTGCTTGATCTTACTTGTCAGACTGTGGCAGATATGATCAAAGGGAAGACTCCAGAGGAGATCTGCAAGACCTTTAACATTAAGAATGACTTCACACCTAAGGAAGAAGAGGAGGTTAGAAAGGAGAATGCATATGCATTTGAGTGAAGCCGATGTTTTTATATGATGGGACAAATTTATTTGTTTATATATATTTGATGGGCCAGAATATAAAAACATTGGTTTCACTCAAATGTCCAGGCATTTTCCCTCCTAACCTTTCCCCTTCCTTGGGCGTTAAGTCGTTCTTTATTAATGTTAAGGTCTCGCGGATCTCCTTTGGAGTCTTTCCTTTGATCGTATCTGCCACAGTCTGACGAGTGAGATCAAGTAGGATTTTAATGTTCAGGTAGTTAGCAGGTAGAATCAAATCAAAGAATTAAATAAAGAAGTTGTTTTAAAATGCTTAGACTTTCACTTAATAAATTACCGTAAGTTATTTCATTCATTTGAGTGATTTTTTTTTCTTCCATTACATCTTTATTACACAATTTAAAGATTATATAAATACTTTAAATTTGATTATCTAATTAGTTATTAAAATATATTTTTACATTTTGTACATTAAAAATAGAAATAGTATTTAGATGAAGGTAAAATGACAATCCAACTTTGAGGTTAGAAGCTTTTCACTTTTAATTATATATATATATATATATATATATATATATATAAACTGTATTTTTGGCTTTTAGGTATGTACAAAGATGCAATTGGTTTTGGTATTACTCATTATGCAATGATAAATTTTGGGTTGGTAGCGTTTGATTGTGTACCTATAGAAAGTTTCTAGTCGGATTTGTTTTATTCCTTGTGAAATGTACACAATCGCCACTACTATCTAAGGATTGTCTAAGGAATGAAAATAAATATTAAATTATATATAAAGTAGCTCAAACTTGGTAAAAGAATAAAATAGAGATCAATTTTGGTAGCATTATTACCGCAACTCATAGAGCGAGTAAGTTTTTCTTTTCTTAATTTTCTATAATGAAGGCATTGATTGTTGAATTATGACCAAAAGATAAAATGCATTGACTCTTGTATATCATAAGCTAAGGAGAGTTGATATTTTCCGAGAGAATATTCCAAGTAACTATTTTTTATTCGAAAATATAGGGTTTTTACATTGATCCTTTGGCTCATTGTAAATTGTAAGTAGCAAATGTTGAAGATAATTTTTTTATCCAAACAGTGTTTATATCAATTCAATAAAAACAAAAGAAGCAGTCTTCAATACATATTTTCACCTTACTTCAACATTTCACCATTATAAATTCATATAATTTAGCCAACAAAATTCACTAAACTTCCTTAATTGTTGATGACAGGTAAACACAAATATTCTCGTCTTTGGAACTTGGATTAAATCAATCATCTCTCCAATCTATTCTTGTCGAAAATACGAACATGAAATGTCATCCTTCCATCATAATGAAAAAGTAGAAACTCACCACCTTCAAAATGCTGCTTCTTTTGAAATTTCTTCCAATCTACACCATGGAAGAATGTCCAATTTTCATTCTCTCATAGTTTCAAGTTCCAATTCTTTCCACAAGGCCCTTTTAGCAAGACTGTTTCAGCTACTTCTTCTATCATATGCTTCACAAAGTCTTCTGGAATTCTCTACAAGAAGGGGCAACATAATATATTTTTCGCATGTTCAATGCGAGAAAACAATTAGCATAGATGGGCAAAGTACGATAGAGATATTATAGCAGTAAATACTAGTAATCCTTGTAGTATTATTTACCTAATTAATGGAGTTCAAGTTTTACCTTTTCAACCGTTAATTAAAATTTAATTGACTTTTCCCGATTTAAGTCGAATTTAAGTTTCAACTTTATCCATCCACAAAGATATTTGCATGTGTAATTCATAAGTACGATCAAACAAGTATCAGAGGAGCTCAGTAAGAGTAAACTCTGACTAATATTAATTTAAGATCTACAAATCTTATCTATATGGTCTTTCATGTTCATTTGGTCTTAGTCATTGGTTACGCTTAGAAGGACGACCTCTGACAGCTCTTCGTGGAGGCATGATTAACTGAAAGACATGCGCAAGCACGAATTAAAAAGAGACTTTATAGAGATGAACTCTATCACACGAAATGAGTATGAAAGAAGTGAAAGAATTTTCTAAATGTTGCAGCTTCCTAATTATAGATGTGGCGCACTTCATACCGATAACTAGGACTCTGCAAACACGACTTCATAGATTCTCTAGGACTCTTGAACTCTGTGCTCTGATACCAAGTTTGTCACTCCCCGAGCCTATACCTTGGGAGGGACTAGCACTCGAGAACCATTGCTGGCTCAAGTGAACCCTTGGTCTGTCTTACTTACTCAGCGGAAGACTTAAACATAAGATATAGTCTCAAAATATAACTCATGCAATAACTTAAAAAGATATAAAGCTTAGCCAAAATGGCAAATCAAGCCTTAACGTATACAACTGAAAACAAAAAGACTAAAGAACTATAACTACTCGTCTATGAAGCCTTTAAAACTAAGAGGGATGTCGGGATAAGACCCTCAATCATCCTAAAAACTAAAGTACTTTATCAAATGATAAAATGAGTCTTCCGAATAGCAAAGAGGCTCACCAACTGACTCAGAGTGCTCAACTGGATCAATGAGGCGCTGGATGTTGATCCTGGTTACATGTGTCTGCATCATAAAATGATGCAGGCTTAATGGCATCAGTACATTGAATGTACGAGTATGCGAGGGGAACACTAAACATAACATAAGTTTGAAAGGAATCTGAAAGGAACACTTACCTTGTCTTTACTCAACTCATGAATACTCAATTCAAATGCAAAGTAAAAACAACAATAAAGGTGAAATTTATACAAAACATTTAAAATAGTAGATGACAACTCAATGTATTAAAGAAATACAATAGCAACTCAGTTTACTCATATAATAAAGCCAAAATTGTCCTATATTTTTCCGTCATATAGAACGCCTCAACTAAGTGGATCCACTAGTCAATGCTAAAAAGCACTAAGGAATCATTTAAAAAGTATGATCATTTTACCCATGATGACTACATGGATTATGGAGACTTGAGTTATTATGAACTCGCGTCCCCATATCGGTGCTCAATACTACTCCCAAAATATACCCAGCTCATATGTTTTGAAAACAAAACTCTTTCTTTGGTTTGAGATAATTACTCAAAAACTAGCCCAAAGGCTCTCTTGGAATCCGTGTTTCTTTTTTTGCTCCCCATATCGGTGCTCAATACTACTCCAAAAATATACCCAGTTCCCGTATAATCTTTGAAAAAATGAACTTTACTCTCATTCTTTACTCAACTCAAAGCTTAAGCCATAAAACAAAGTTAAAATGTTTGTAAAAGACTTTTGGAAAACTCTATGAACTTATCTTGACTTGACTCTTAACTTTCCTAGAATTGACTTATGGATTCAAGGTTCATGATATCATGTTTATGGATGATTTCATGATGTTTAAACGTACCTTAGAGTATAGAAATCGACTAGAAAATACAGGTACGTTGCTAAGGAACTAGTATGGAAAGAAGTGAGAAATAATGGAAGAACTGGCGTCCCTGACGCTTTGAGAGGCGCGGGGCGCCAGCCTTGAAATTTCAAAGACTGACTTGGGGTGCTTTGGCTGGCGCGGTGCGCCATAGGTCAAACTTCAGAGCCCATGTTGGGGTGCTCTAGGCTGGGTGGCGCCCCAGTCCCCGGCCCAGGTGAATTATGACTTTTCTTCTTCGTTTTTCAACTCTAAACCCTCTAATTTCACTTGGTTCTTTCCCCAAACACTTAGAATCAACTAAATACACCAAAAATCATGAATCAAACTCAAGAAACTTCAACAACAAGAACCTACAAGATTTCAAACGAATTATCATCAAGAACTCACAATATTTGCTTTCAAAACTACACAACTTCACTTAATTGAATCATGATTGACGTGTGAGTGAACTAACCCAATGCTATGTGATTTCACATACCTCGTAGGGATCTCCCCTTGACTAAATCCATGACCTTAGCTTCAAGAAATTGACGATTCATTTCCTTCTCTTCCCCTTTCTCCTCTTCTTTTCTCTTCTCTCAAAACGCTAACTCAAATTTCAAAAGCGTAAACTGACTAACTTTAGTTTAGACCCCAACTCATTACCAAAAACTGAAATCAAGTCATTGGGAGGTGAAAAGACCATAATACCCCTTAAAAATCCAGATTGGACTTTCCTTATTCAAACAGTCCAACTTCAAATGGGCATATCTAACTCATACGAACTCGGAATTGCGCAAACTCGACGGAATTAGAAAAATAATTCAAAGATCTTTCCTACGGTATCTGGAAACACACCTAACTCATCCTGAGCTAGGAGTTATGGTCATTTTAAATTGACCAAAACTCAATGTTAACATAACTTAACCAATTTTCCAAATTTTGATTCTTTCCAAAAATGACTTCTAACTCTAGCTCTTCCTAGTTCTTTTCAAATAGAGAGGTGTTACAATAATACTCCAATGAACATTAGTATCTACTGTTATAATATCTCTGTCATACTCTTCCCATGTATGCTAATTGTTTTGTCACATTGAACATGCGAAAAATATATTATGTTGATAAATGACGATAGAACTCTAACTCAAAAATGTTATTTTCCCCTTTTTTGCAGAGAATTCCAGTCGACTTTGTGAAGCATATGATAGAAGAAGCAACTGGAAAGGCCTTACTAACAGGGCCTTGTGGAAAGAATTGGAACTTGAAACTACGAGAGGATGAAAATGGGACATTCTTCCAAGGTGCAGATTGGAAGAAATTTCAAAAGAAGCAACATTTTGAAGGGGGTGAGTTTCTACTTTTTCATTATGATGGAAGGATGACATTCCATGTTCGTATTTTCGACTAGAATGGATTGGAGAGATGATTGATATAATCCAAGTTCTAAAGACGTGAGTATTTTTGTTTACCTGTCATCAACAATTAAGGAAGTTTAGTGAATTTTGTTGGCTAAATTATATCAATTTATCATGGTGAAATGTTGAAGTAAGGTGAGAATCTTTATTGAAGACTGCTTCTTTTGTTTTTATTGAATTGATATAAACACTGTTTGGATAAAAAAATTATCTTCAACATTTGCTACTTACAATTTACAATGAGCCAAAAGGTCAATATAAAAACCCTATATTTTTGAATAAAAAATAATTACTTTGAATATTTTAATAGATTTAGTGTCCTCAAATGCATATTTTTGTGCCAATAACTGATTAAACCCTTGAATTTCAGGTATTTGGATTGAAGAACAAAGCATGGACACTAATGAGCAAAAAGAAATAAGGCAACTGAAAGGACAAAGAAAAGAAGGCATGAGGATCGCCTAATCCATTGGGTGAATCACCGATGGATGATATCTCGCCTAATGTTCCAGTGTGCCGAGCCTTGAAGGAAAAAATCAAGTTTGCTGTCGAAAGGAACGATCGGTGAGTCACCGAACGATTCTGCGATGTAGTGCCATATCGCCCAAAGTACAAAACCTGAAGATGCTGAAGGTCAAAGCAAAAAGGTGATGAAATTGACCAAAGGGAGGATCGCCGAGTGGATCGGCGATCCCGACTTACTACGTCGAATGGTCCTTCGCAACACATTTTTGGGAAACAATAAATACATTTTTAAATTCTTAGTTTAGTAACTAACATTTAGTAGTTTTCATTATTATTCAATTTTCAAGTTTGAGAGTTGAGAACTGAGTTTAGAGATAATATTTCCTTAGCTTTGAAGATTCGAAGATTTTCATTTCTGAGAAATTGGAAGAGGGTGTTGAAAATTCTTCATCTTAGACCTTTGTAAAGACAATATCAATCCTACCCAGTTGATAGAAACACAACTTGGTAAAGATTTTTACCTTTTTAGGATGTCTAGCTAAAACCCCAATTCTTGAGGTGTGATTATGGGTTGATTTAGCTACTGAGTATTGTTAATTGATAGTGTAAATGTTGTTTAAAAGTTATTTCATTCAGTAATTGTGGTTGAAATTAATGGGTTGTAATTGCAAATATAATCCTAACTTCGTATTTTTGGTTTGCTCGAGAGAGAGGTTTTAAATCCAAAATTTTTGAATCGATGGTCTGTGGGTATTGGGTTGTCATGGGTTCAACTCGATAGAGTGAACCCTAAACCCTTTCCACACATTCAGTTCGAGAGAGTGAATGGACTAAAGCGAAGGTTGCTCTTAATTGTTGTTTTATTGGTTTTCTAGAGAAACCAATTTGATTCGGGGTAAGTTGTTCGAGAGAAAGTTTACTCCCATTAAAGACTAGCTTATTCACTGATTTACAGCTATTCACTATTAATTGCAATTACCCGATTGTCTACCTTAGCCCATAATCCAATCACATCCCAAAAACCCGTCTCTATATTTGTGTTTTCATGTTATTTGTTGTTTTAGTTGATAATTGAAACCAACCCCCTCTTATATTTGACACTTGTGTCACCTATAATCTAAACCATGCTTTTATTCGTAAATATTTTTAGCTATGATTGACTTGAGCATATTCTTACATGCCTATTGATTCTCAATTACGAACCACTCCATTGGGACTTGACCTCAACTCACTTAGTTAGGTTATATTACTATTGAACGATCGCTGACAATTAGTATTAGATGAAGTGTCTTTGATAACATTTTTCATCATTATCAAAATGACGCCGCTGCCGGGGAGTGGTGTTACTTGAGAATTTTTAGTTAAGTTGGATTTTGTTCTTGTTAGTTATAATGATACTTACTTAATTTTAGTTTTGCTTTGCTTGTTTGTGTGTTGCTGTTTTGAGCAGAGACTTGGAGCATATTTGGTAGCAATGGTGGCCAAAATGACGGAGACTAATCAAGAAATGTAAGAGGACCACTATTTGGCCCCACTATTAACTCAGCTGAACGATTTGGCCAAGAAGATATTAGAGATTGAAGTCCAGTGCAAAAGAAAAGATAGATACATGCCTCCTCATGAGCGGAGAAAGTCTAAAGGCAATGAGAATAGACGTGTCGAGGACACGCTGTTAATCATTCTCCAAAAGGTCAATAAGCATGTAGAGTGATGGAATAGATGAAAGAGAATGTTGAAGTGCTAAACCAGATGATTGGCTCTCACTCTAGATCTATCCGGCTAATTGAAAACTTCATGGGTCATGTATTGCCTCATCACTACCCGAAACAACAAGAGGGGTTACCTAGTGTCACTAAGGTCAACCCCAAAGATGAAGTTTGAATAAGGAGTTGCGTTGTGCCACGACGTTAACTAAGGCACTTCTTGGGAGGCAACCAAGTGTTTATCGCTTTATTTTTGCTTTAAGAAATAATGGTGTGTTGTTTGTGTAGGTCGAAGTGGGAAAGTTGTTGAAAAGTACAGGTTGGCGAGTAAAAGGTTCAGTTGGCGGATCGCCGAAGAGGTCGGCGACCCCGACCCAGACCGCCGTTTGACTCAAGATAATTTTACATTGGAGTCTGTAAAACTCAGTGAGCCCAAGAAATTATTGGCGAGTCGCCGACCAATTCAGCAATCGCGATCTAGTCCGTCGTTTGAACCCCCACATTCACTGGAGGTCCTGTAAAACTCAATGAGGTAAGTGAACACTTGGCGTGTCACCGAGTGGTTTGGCGAGCATAACTAATGTCGCCGAATGGGCGAGAACTGTACGGTTTCTTAAAATGAAAGGTTTAAAATTAGAACTCTTCACTTTCCATCACTTTCAAACTTCACAAACTCACACCCGCACTTTAGTTTCTATATTTTTGTACTTCTAGTAGTATTTTAGTCATTGATTTGTGCTCGAATTGGGATTACTTTACCACCTAGCATTTCAGTCTTGATTAATCGCATTAAAGGTTGGTTTTCCAAACCCCGAGTTTATTTTTTAGAATTTTGTACTTATTTCCAATGATATTATATTGTTGTCGTGTGCTGGGTCTCTCTGATAGTGTTAATTTGTTTGAATGCCTATTTTAATTCGAATGCCGTGCTAGTATTGCTTTTAATGTTGAAATCCCGTAATGTTATGCCTTAAAATTGATTAATTCTTGTGGGGTTGTGCTTGCATGTTGTTGGGTCTAGTTGGGTGAAGTCTAAGTAACTCGTAGTTGTGCCAAATGACGTAATTTACCCAATGATAGAGCGGGTGACATCATTCTTAAGGGCAAAATTCGTCAAATGGCCAACTTTGGCAAAATCGGGAGAAGTCTTAGTATCCCAAGGTAATGGGTGTTATGGGTCTTATTTTAATTTGAGTTGTGCATGCTTTGATTATTTTTTTTTGGGTTACGGCCTTGCGGGGTCGAATTCGAGAAGTTGGATTGAAAGTAGGCACGTTAGGTCGTTTGGCGAGCTGGGTCGAGCTCGCCGAACCACTCGACGGTTCACCGAAAGTCCCCATCTCACCTTTAATTTCATGCTAAACTTGTTGTTTGACTCTGTAACTTTCGGCGAGAAGCTTGAGGTAGCCGAAGGCACTCGGCGACTTGCTGAAAGTCTTCTTGATCACCCTTTGTCTGCACCCCTGAACCCTTTTTACACTGTAACTTTCGGCGGACTAACCCTTACTCGCTGAAAAATGTCGGTAATTCACCAATAGGCCTTTCACATCACCGACTTGCCAAAATTTTAGAGCCAATCCTTTCGGCGAGCCCGATCAAGTATGCCAAAGCAATTCGGCGACTCACAGACCTGTTCGACGAGTCCTTCTGCAATTATTTTTCCATACCTTCCATTGAAATAATTATATTTTTTTCCTGATATTTTACAGACATGGTCAGGACTATTATTGATATGCCACCCCAGAAAAGAGTACGGGGTATCACAATAAATAAAAGGGGATAAATCCCTCCAAAAAGAGGAAGGCAAGAACCTCTCCCAGGAGACAAAGCCAAGGGTAAGAGGCCCATTAATGACAGGGTGACTACGGTTCCCAGACTACTTTATCTGAGGCTGAGGACGACCAACCATTGCAGTCCCGAAGGGATGAGATCCGAGCTAGATCTCACCCTGACACAGCCATAGCTCCTATAGCTCCTACACCAATAGACTCAGTGCCAGCTCTGACATCTCTTGTGGCTCCTGTGCCACCAGTCGTCCCTCTCCCCAGACTTTTGAACATATTGAAAGGTGATGGTTTGCGAACCATCCTCGAGGAGAAGTTGCTCTCGACAGAAGGCATGTAGGGCAAGTACTCAAATGTGAGGGACACCCTTCATTTCCACATATTTCAGATTTTCACCAGACCTCGAGGCCCCTATGTTCCTTCATGGATTTTGGAATTCTATGATACATATGTTGCCTTGGTACCAAAGAGTAAGAAGAAGGCCGACGAGTTTAGACCGGTTAAGTCGGTCATGGTTCGAGGTGTGGAACTTGGGTGCAACAAAAATATCATAAATATTGTTCTTGAGAAGGCCACAAGGTTCGAGCATGATTATGAGGGCTTGGTGACAGCCCAGTTCCTGGATGACTTGAAGGGTTGGCTTTCCCCCTTCTCTTTGACGTTACTCCGAGGTGGATAGATGCGGGAGTCCAGATCGAGAAGACGAATTTGAATGTAGCTGCCCAGTATTGGTTCAAATTCATTAGCAGCACCATCATGCCTTCAAAGAATGTATCCATTCTCCATCATGTGAATGCATCTTATTTAGGGTCTATCTTAGGAAAAAATCAGCTCAACTTGGGACTCTTCATTGGGCAGGAGATGTCCATGAGGGCCAAGCAGAGACAGACCTCCTTACCATTCCCGGTGCTGATCACGGAGCTGTCCGACGTGCTAGAGTACCCCGGGATGCTGCTAAAGATTTTGATGTTACCCCATCCTCCTCCACTGACATCCAACGTATTGAGGTCGAGTATACTAGAGTGGAGACTGACAGGAGGAAGGCAGCTCCATCGGACACATCTCTGGAGATGGATATAAATTCGATACATGCAGAGAACATCTTCGCCTACTCCATCCATAGGGCCTTCAGGTACTTCTACCCCTTCTACTTCTTCACAAGTTCTGGGTACCTCCACCTCATCCCAGCCATCCAAGATTACTCAGCCGATGATCCTGAAGATGGGGCATCTGGCCCATTCAGCTGACGTGAGGGCGACCATACTAGAGAGATATGTTCCCTGAATGATTGAGGCGCTATTTTGGCTGCATTGACTCCCCTTCAGACTTCTATTGACACTCTCACCATGAGAGTTGAGGCTTGTGAGAGTAGGCAGGGGGAGACCTCCGAGGTGACGTCTTTGAAAGCTGAAGTAGCTGATCTGAGGAAGGATGTAGACTATCTAAAGTCTACAAACTTCACTTCATTACTGGAGGCTGTAGACGATTTGGACACTCCTGAGATTCCTCCAGCTACCACCGGAGATGTGCATAGGGATGAAGTAGCAGTTGATGAGTCGGATGCCGAGACCGATGAGAAGATGATTGAGATCAGGGAGGAGAGCATATATGGAGACTTGTCGGATCTTGATGAGACCATTGTGCAGTCGGCGATCCAGACATCACTGACAGAGGCATCCATGGGTGGATCCAGTGGAGCTGGTCCTTCTAAGGTGACTCCGGGTACTGATTCCCATGTCCAAATTGATGCACCAGGAACTGATGCCCAGACAGATGGAGTGACTGAGTAGACAAGATCCCTTCTTTACCTCCCTCTCTGTCTTACTTTATTTTGAATTTTGGATATTTTAGTTTTTGTTTGCATTTGAGGACAAATGATTTTCTTTGTGGTGGGGTGAGCCCCACCTTTTGTGTGATATTTTGTGACTCTTTGGTTTTGTTTATATATTGGGTTTTAAGTTATAATTGTGTTTACACTGCGTTTGTGGATGATTGAGCTTGTGGCTCCTTGTTTTAAAAGATAAAAGATTTTTGGACCATTCCAAAAAAATTTGCTACCTCTTGTTTGTGTAAAATATGGTTGTTCTCTTGAAAATTTGAGTATCAGTTTTGATCAATACCGATGACTTGAATAGTGCTCATAATCGAACAAAAATGAATGTGCGGATACGATGAGGCCAAATAAAGTTGCATAAATAATATGTGAACTTTTTGCATCTCGTTGTGACTAGCCAAGTATCGAATTGAGTCTCTTGTGATGAGCATTGCACACTAGCGAAAGTTTGGAGTCTTGTTTGACATTGGTGTCTATGCCTTATGTGATGAGCTTACCGTAAATCATGTGTGATGACACCTAGAATTTGCCCCGTTGGTCCGGTTGACTAAGTGATGCAATCTCTTGATATGATCTTAGGTAACTTTGAAGAGTGTGAAACAAATTGATATTATATCTCTTTTATGGCCTACCCTGTGAGTGTGTGAACCCTTTTTGAACACCCTTTGAGCCTTAACTTTTTTTGGAAGAAACTTGATAAAATTGTGAACCTTCTTGATCTATTACCCATAATCCTCATGATTTGTGGTTTGTTTGAATAGACAACTTAGGCCAAAAGCCTAAGTTGGGGGTGTAGTGAAAAGAGAGGGTAAATCAAGAAGTGTAAGAAAGTCCCCTTTGACCCATGGATTTGTGAAAAAATGGAACCCCTCCATAAAAAAAAAGAGAAAAAGAAGAAAAGAATGAAAAAGAAAAAGAATGAAAAAATTGTGGAATAAAGTTGTGAAAATACAAAGAAAATGGGATTTCCAACAATCCATGGAAAGTGAATAATGGGATGACATTTGAGCACGAATGAGAATGAAGAAGAAAAGGAAAAGAAGTGTTGTTCACATCACATTTCATGAGGATTGCAGCCATTGAGCCTAAATGACCTTACCTTTGCACCCAACCCCATTACAAGCCTTGAAAAGACCTTTTTGATCTTGAGTGAGTTGAAGAAAGTGTTGATTGGAAAATACAGGCAAACATATGGGTAAAATTATGCATTGTGTTCATTTTTGTGAGTGTGAGCATTGCATTTGATTTCGGAGCTTTAAATTATGAACCATTGTGTGTGAATATGGAATCATTCTTTGTGTAAGGGCATTTGAGTACATGTATTGAGCTTGAACTTGCATTTGAAGCAGGTATTGTGAGCTTGAGATTCTTTGACAATGGTAAGTCACAACTTAAGTCTTTAAGTGCACAATTGATCTTTGCATAAGTAAGTTGAGTCTTCTTGTGTGCATTCATGATTGAGTCTTGTGTAGCACTGTTTGAGACATTCTTTTTGAGTTGTTGAACTTGAGTTTTACTTGAGGACAAGCAAAAGTTTAAGTTGGGGTGTTGATGAGTCCACGATTTGGACTCATTTAGGGCTTTATTTTAATAGATTTAGTGTCCCCAAATACATATTTTTGTGCCAATAACTGATGTAAACCCTTGAATTTCAGGTATTTGGATTGAGGAACAAATAATGGACACTAATGAGCAAAAAGGAGCAAGGCAGCTGAAAGGACGAAGAAAAGAAGGCTTGAGGATCGCCTAATCCATTGGGCGAATCGCCGAATGGCTGATATCTCGCCTAATGTTCCAGTGTGTCGTGCCCTGAAGGAGAAAATCAAGTCGGCGATCGGTGAGTCGGCGGTCGGCGAGTTGTCGAACGATTTCGCGATTTACTGCCATATTGCCCAAAGTACAAAACCTGAAGATGTTGAAGGCCAAAGCGAAAAGGCGATGGAATTGACCAAAGGGTGGATCGCCGAGTGGATCGGCAATCCCGACTTACTGCGCCGAATGGTCCTTCGCAACACATTTTTGGGCGACTATAAATATGTTTTTAAATTCTTAGTTTAGTATCTAACATTCAGTAGTTTTCATTATTATTCAGTTTTCAAGTTTGAGAGCTGAGAATTGAGTTTAGAGACAATATTTCCTTAGCTTTGAAGATTCGAAGATTTCTATTTCTGAGAAATTGGAAGTGAGTATTGAAAATTCTTCATCTTAGACCTTTGAAAAGACAATATCAATCCTACCCAGTTGATGGAAACACAACTTGGTAACGATTTTTACTTTTTTATGATGTCTAGCTTAAACCGTAATTCTTGGGGTATGATTATGTGATTATGGGTTGATTTAGTTGCTAGGTATTGCTAGGTAAATGTTGTTTAAAAGTGATTTCGTTTAGTAATTGTGGTTGAAATTAATGGGTTGTAGTTGCAAATACAATTCTAATTTCGTGTTTTTGGCTTGCTCGAGAGAGAGGTTTTAAAACCAAAATTTCTGAATCGATGGTCTGTGGGTATTGGATTGTCATGGGTTCAGCTCAAGAGAGTGAACCCTAAACCCTTTTCCAGACATTCAGCTCGAGAGACTAAAGCGAAGGCTATTTTTAATTGATGCTTATTGGTGTTCGAGAGAAACCATTTGATTCGGGGTAAATTGTTCGAGAGAAAGTTTACTCCCATTAAAGTCTAGCTTATTCACTGATTTACATCTATTCACTATTAATTGCAATTACCCGATTGTCTACCTTAGCCCATAATCCAATCACATCCCAAGAACCCGTCTCTATATTTGTGTTTTCGTGTTATTTGTTGTTTTAGTTGATAATTGAAACCAACCCCCTCTGATATTTGACACTTGTGTCACCTATAATTTAAACCATGCTTTTATTCGTAATTTTTTTTAGCTATGATTGGCTTGAGCATATTCCTACTTGCCTATTGATTCTCAATTATGAACCACTCCCTTGGGACTCGATCCCAACTCACTTAGTTGGGTTAATTACTATTGAACGATCGCTGACACTTAGTATTGGATGAAGTGTCTTTGATAGCGTTTTTCATCATTATCAATATACTCTTGGAAAATATCAACTCTCCTTAGCTTATGATATACAAGAGTCAATGCATTTTATCTTTTGGTCATAATCCAACAATCAATGCTTTAATTATAGAAAATTAAGAAAAGGAAAATTTACTATTTCTATGAGTTGCAATAATAATGCTACCAAAATTGGTCCCTATTTTATTCTTTTACCTAATTTGAGCCACTTTATATATAATTTAACATTTCTTTTCATTCCTTAGAAATCCTTAGATAGTAGAGGCGATTGTGTACATTTCACAAGGAATAAAATAAATCCGACTAGAAACTTCCTATAGGTACACAATCAAACGCTACTAACCCAAAACTCCTCATTGCATAATGAGTAATACCAAAATCAATTGCATTTTTGTACATACCTAAAAGCCAAATACATATATATACATATATATATATATATATGTGGTGATTTTTTTGCTTAATTAGCTTGAAAACTTCTTAGAGAAATAACCTTTTAGAGTACAAACCGTCACTTTTATAATAAACTCCCATATTCTATAACCTTGCCAGAATTTAACTATTATATTTCCTCTTTTTTCACCGAGAAAATGATACCAACATTGATATATATAATAATTTAAGTATTGAAATTAGTGATGAATATTCGGAGAAAAATAAAACTTTAGAAAAAATGCAAGCAAGCTAAGATGATTGGGAGGCAAAACAACAACAAACACATATATAATTGTCAACAATCTAGCTGTGTCTTTTTTTTTTTTTTTTTTTTGTATGAGTAAAGTCTTTTCTGTCTTAATTTATAGGCTATGTTTTTCAATCTTTTTTTTTTTTTTTTCAAAAATAGTTCCTACGTCCACTTTTAGTGTCATGATTTTCTTTTTTTTTTAGTCAAACGATAAAAACTTTAACTAATATTTTACCATATATTTTTTAATCATATTGATATACAAAAAATTACAATTTATAGTACTTTTCATATAGTTTTTGAATATCTAAATTTTTTGGTTAGTATATTAAATTGATGTAATCTAATTTAACTTTGAAAAATTAGTCAAATTGACTTTCGAACATGACAACTAGAAATGAACGAAGAGAGTAATTAACAATAAAATACTTCATAAGGATTTGGTAAGGTAAGATTTGGCCTTCCTTGTTTGTACTTATCCATGAGTTTTATTTTTATTTTTAATAAAACGCCACTAGACACTGCTTAGTGGTATAAATTTGCCAAAAAAAATAAAATACTACCTAACTATTAAATATTAGAAAATTCAAAGAACATATTTTGTGATTTTTTCTTTTTCCTCAGCAAATCAAAAAATAATTTTTTTATAGTTTTCAATTTTCTCAACTAAAATATACTTAAAAATGAAATAAAAGTTAAAATAGAAGTTAGATTTAAAAAATAAATATTTAAGCCAGAAATGAATTGAACAGGAACTGAGAGAGGGTCAAAAATTGTATGTCTACCGTGTGTGTGTGTGTGTGGGGGGATTTAATTTGAGGAAGAGGAAAAGAGATAAAGTATCAAGAGAGAGGAGCTTTGTAATTACATAGTTTTAGAGATGTGAAATTTAAAATGATAACATTTAAATAGAAACGAAGGATGTAAATTTTATAATAAACTTGTTCATGCCATATGAACAATGTGTATATACTAGATGTTGACTAGTATACATTAGGGCAACATAATGCCCTAATCTTAGACGTTTACACTGAGCATGTACACAAGAAATTTATCCCTACTTTAAAACACATTCGATCAAATATACATTTACCTTTCCTAAACAATTAATACTACATTTATACATTTTCCCCTTTTATGCTTTTCAAAAAGACAAGTAATCCTACACAATTTATTTGAAAAAATACGTATGATATATATATATATATGGTACCTCTACTTTAGCTTATTTTACATCATGGTGTATCATGGAAGGAAAATAAGAGGCACAATTTAGTTACCTGGGCAACTAGATAATATCTTTTCTATAGCAGTATCTATCAAATCTACATATCCAATTTAAGAGAATGATCAGACTACTCCAATTAACACTAGCTAGCACAAGGATTCAGTTGGCAATGCCTCAAATCCATATCTCTGAACAACGAATGAGTATATGCATACTAGAGAAAGTCATATGTTTGGTCATTTATACTAGAGACAGTCATATATTATTCCATTTATATATGTCAATTAGAAAAAAATAATAAAGGCCTTTTTGTAAAGTTTGAATTTAGGCCCTCCAATCTTGTCGAGACAATGACTCTGAGAAAGAATTACCCCACATAAATTTGAATTTAGGCCCTCAAACAAATCATACTTAGTTCATAATTATAACAAATAATTTTTTCTCCCAAATAAATTATAGAAGCACAAGTCCAGAAAATTTCCCACCTTCAATCATTCTATTATTATATTTCTTTAAATAGATCCCTCATCGAAGTAATATAATATAGATTATGCTTTTAAGAACTTTCGTATTTTACTATTGTATATTCTGTAATAGTAAGAGAGGATTTTTAAAAAAAAAGTAATATAATTTAATTTTATGCAATGCCGCCATTTTGTTTTTGCATAAGCATATATTAAATCATATGATTGAAACAACACCACGAGTCACTCAGAAGTAATTTCTTTTTTCAACACTTTGCCTAATAAAATCTACATTCCAGTAAAGGAAACTTAAACAAAAAATATTTATTGACCTAAGTTTGGTTTCACCCTAATAAGTTGTTTGGATTAATGAAGTTTTCAATCAATCTAAGAAGAGTATGTATTTATTTTTTTGCATAAATTTTTATTAAAAAGATTTACAAAAAGCATTGATTTATAGATCAGAATGTTCCAAATAATATTTGTATCAAACAAAATTAAACTTAAGTTAATCTAGCTAGAGAGAGGAGGGTGCAAGGATATATGACCGAAATTGAAATTTAATAACTTTCGAAGACTTACACAAATAATAATATTGATTGAACAACAATAAAATAAATTATCCTAGTAAAATAGATGATTTCAATATATCAATAAAGCAAACAACATGACAATAAGAAAAGATAAACATTATGAAATAATTTTTTTTTAAATAAATATGAAAGTAACTTGACTCAACAACAAATACAAAATTTTAATGATTCGATCGGTCATTTTTGGAATTTTTCATAAATTTACCGTTTTGGCCTTTCAGATATCGACCCCGAGTCTTTTATGTTTGAGTTTGAAAATTTGATTTTTGAAGTATGAGTTAAAAATTGAGAATTTAGTAGGTTTTGAGTTTGAAAGGCTAAGTTAAAAAAGTGATTTTTGGTGTCTTTTGAAATTTCGATTGTCGGAATGAAATTTCCATTATCGGAATGGAATTTCGTTGATTCCATCAATTCCGAAGTGTGGAATCTGACCCGTGAGAATTTTCAGTTTCTGATTCTGAGTCTTTTTGAGGATTTGATGAGGTCCTAAGTTGTGAAATTATGAAAATTTAGCCTTTGGGTAGACTTTGGTCAACGTTTGGGGTTCGGAGGCTCGGATTAGAATTTCGAGAGTTTCATTGGATGCGGGGGATAACTTTAGGCCTATTTGAGGGCTTGAATGATTTTTGAGAGGTCCCGGTCTTATTTTAGCCTTTTTAGGCGTGGGTTAGTTTAATTCATATACTTCCTTCGTTGATTGTGTGTTGGGAGTAATGAGGATGAGGTTAAGGGTTTAAATTGTCCATTTATTATATCTAAACGAATAAAAAGGGGTTGAATGAAAAAGGTTAAGTGATGAACACGATGAAGTGAATTGTCTTATTGTGACCCTTGTTGATTTATTGATGAAATGCTTGAAAACATGAGTGTGGACTTGAATTGTTGTCTCTTCCATGTGGTATGATATTGCTTGTATGCATTGATTATGAACATCGTGATGAGACATGTGATAATTTATGATGTCGAGGTTTTTGCCAGTGAGTGTTATGATGCCAAGGTCTTTTCTGACCAGTGTTGTGATGCCAAGGTCATTCCCACAAGTGTTTATAAAGCCGATGAGAAATGGTTCCGTCTAGTGATTTGATATAAAGCCAATGGAATATGGTTTCAGCTAGTGATATAAAGCCGATGAAAATTGATCCTGATTAGTGATTTGATATAAATCCGATGAGAAATCCGGTAAGAGATTAATCATTGTGACGTGATGCTTATGCGTGACTTACTTGTTAATTGTGATTGATGTACTTCTTACCTGTAACTAAACTACTTGACATTGATATTGACTTATGTGATTCGTTTGTTTGTTGACTTGTGCAGATTGAACTGTGTATATTGGGCCTTGTGAGCCGTGTATTGTAGAATTGCTAGGTTGGATTGATTTTTGTGCAGGTTGTAGTTTGAAGAGGTTCGGTTGAAGTGTAAGGGGTATTCGTTTTCTAGCTAGATGTCTTGTTTTCTAGGTTGTTTGTTGGGTACCAAGTTATTGGTACTCACCCCTTGCTTCTACACTTGTGTAGGTTCCGAGCCCGGATTTGTGTGATCTCATTCTCCTCCTTCTGGTTTCGAGGTTTTTCAAGGATTTGAAGTGGTAGTTGCTTCCCTATAAGCTTTGTTCTATTTGAAAAACAAAGGTTGAGACTTGTACTTATTTTCTTAAATTCCGTACTTTATGTACTTATTAGTGGCTTGTACACGTGACAATCAAATTTTGAGGGTTTTAATAGAAGAATAAATTTTTCGCTTTATCTTATTCTTGCTTTTACTGTTTTTCCGCATTTCTTCATTCTTGTTGAGTTGAGGTTGACTTGTCTTGGTGGAAAAATACAAGTGTCATCACGTCCGTTTTTGGATCGTGGCATTAACTATTCATTTTAAGCTACTTTGAGGACTTTAATTTTGGGCGATTTTAAGGAGAAACTACATGATTTGGCTAGGGTATTTTAACTTCGACTTTGATATTTTTCTTTTGCTATTTTACTAATTATTTATTTTTAATGGCATTTTGATAGTAGAAATTGAGGGGGGGGGGGGTCTCCTAACTCTAAAAATCACTTTTGTTTGACTTGGATGTCGTTTCAGACTCAACCTTTTTTTAATGAAATTTGAGATTTGAGATCCTTATACCATGGGTTAACTGATTTTGAAATAAAATTATAACTCTTACCTTAAGAGTTAAGGTTGACTTTTGAATCAGATAGAAGTATATGTATGAGTGTTTACAGATTCCCGTACGTAAATTATCTATTTGAACAACTGGAATCATTTGGAGGCTTTAAGAAAAGGTAAGACTGTAATTTGATTTTTTTTAAAACCATAGTTAGACTTTCATCATTTTAAGAGAATACATGAAGAATTCACTTAAAATCGAATTTATTTCATGGATATGCTTTCCAAAATCATAGTTGAACTTTTAACATTTTAAGAAAAATATGAAGAGTTTACTTGGAACCAAATTTACTTTATTGATTATGTTTTTCAAAATCACAATTGGACTTTTAGAATTCACATGAAGAGCCCACTTGGAAACCAAATATGCTTCATGAAATATGTTTTCCAAAATCACATTTAAATTATTATCATTTTAATAAAATACATAAATATTTCACTTGGAACCAAATATGCTTCATTAATTATATTTTCCAAAATTACAACTAAAATTTTAACATTTCAATAGAACACATGAAGAATTCTTTTGGAACCAAATCTGATTCATGTATTATGTTTTTCAGAACTATAAGTGATTTTTTTAATATATTAAGGAATATACATAAATATTTTACTTAATTATATGGTAATAAAAATATTCTTAGGCCTATATATATGAATTTATATTCTTCACTTAACTTGCTCAATTGCAGTCTCTTCTCTGCCAAATAAAGAGTTCTCTTCTTTATTAAGTATAACAAAATATGTCTAATAAGGAGCGTCTTGAGAACAATACAGAATCAAGTGGTGGTAATACAAAAAACCTCCTTTATAAAAATATAGCAAATTTAACGAAGAAAGCACAAGAACTATCAACTTTGTGTGATGCACAACCCGGGATAGTTATTTTCTCTCCAGACGAATACATTTTATGGCCAACAGAAAGTCAAGCTAAGAAAAGATTCGAGAATTATTTAAGTTTTACTCAAAAACAAAGGAATGATAATCTTGATACAAATGAAACTAATCTTGTCAAAAAGATGAAGGCTCAAGAAGAAAACATTAAAAAAATGGAACAAGAGAATGACGAGAAAAAAATGAAGTTATTGTTTAATGAAGTTGTTGAGGGAAAGAGCTTTTTGGAACTCGATGCTAGAGAACTTAAAGGAATAATAAAGCTAATTGCTCTTAACAAGACTAAAGTTGTTGAACCTAAGAAACAACTGCAGGAGGAAGATAAACCAATAAAAGGTAATGACAATAATATTGAAGAGATGAATGACGAGCATCCCAAAAAATAATTATGTTTAAGTTTTTTGTATTTTTGTTGTTGAGTCAATGTTACTTTCATATTTATTTAATGCTTTTTACCTTTATTATTTCATATTGTTTATTTTTTCTTATTATCATGTTGTTTGCTTTATTGATGTATTGAAGTCATCTGTTATAATTTATTTTATTGTTGTTTAATCAATATTATTATATGTGTAAGAATTGACATGTTATATTTCAATTTCAGTAATATATATCCCTCCCTCCTCTCATAGCTACTTAAGTTTAATTTTATTTGATACAAATATTATTTGAGACATTTTCATCTATAGATTAATAATTTTTTTAATCTTTTTAATAAATACTTGCGCAAGAAAATAATACATAATCTTCTTAGATATGAAAACTTCACTAAACTAAATAACTTATAAGGGTGGAATCAAACTTATGTCGATAAATGTTTTTTGTTCAAGTTGAATTTTATCAAGCAAAGTGTTGTAAAAGGAAATTACTTCTGAAAGACTTGTTGTATTATTTTAATCATGTGACTTATTGTGTTGTTTTAATCATATGATTTAATATATGCTTATATAAAAAATGGTTGCATTGCATAAGCTTAATTTTTTTTTTTGTTGAGGGATTTGAATTTGAGGCATTGTCAATTGAACATTTGTGGTAGTGTTAATTGGAATAGTTCTTTTAAAATTAGATATGTAAATCTGGCAGATGATGATGTCATGAAAAAGTTGTTTTTTTCCATCCAAATATAATAGTTTTTTCAATCTTTAAAGAATTTCATATACAATGTTTGTCTTGAAATGATGTATTTATAAAACTTTGGTCTTAAAATAAAATTTTGATATTTAAATACATACCAAAATATATTATACCATAATGCACATTATTCTTTTTCCTTCTATTCTTTTTTTTCTCATATCATATTATACTCTTCCTAAAAATTAGAAGTTGTTATTCTTCTTTAAGTAATCATGTTAATTTCTCTTTGTTGTCCATTAAATCTTGTATCTTATAGAAAGATTCAATCATTACTTTCTCTTTAATTCAATAAAGTAGTCAAGAAAAATAAAATTTGAGTGACACATATCTACAATCACATGAGAATTGCATCTATGATTTGAAGATATTGTAAGGGGAGGGGTTGTTTATTTTTATTAGTGAGGATAAATCGCTTTCATTTTCAACAATTTAATAGTAGGGCTTTAAAGAGTAGGCGGTTTGTATCCTTCTATGACCTCCAGAATAAGAAGTAGGAGAATAGGTAGAGCAAGAGCTCTTGAAGTCTACCCGAACTTATTGATTTTCTGCAGATTTCATTATCAACAATCATTATATATAAATTGCATAAGTCAAGTCAATGTACATAGAAATATAATAAGATTTTACGATAGTTTTAAATACATTTTTCTGATTTGTTAATTATAAAAAATGTCTTATTTTTATGTGTAGTGACTAAAGATGATAAACTTTGAACATGATATGATAGTACTTTTTATTGGAATGACGAAATAATTATTGAAATGAACGTATCCAAATATACAGAATGTGCTAAAACGATCATTAGCAAGTCTACTTCAAATGAACTATGTAGAATTGATTGGATTGTTGAATCAGAAAATAAGAGCAAATAGTAAAAAAATTAAATGAATATTTCTGAAAAATATTCATGTTCAATTCAAGTTAACAATTTAAAGTTCATGAGCTGAAAATTGAGAATGGCTAATCTTTGCTATGATTTTTTTTTCATACCTCAAAAAATTATGAATAAAATTGATATGGAATATTTTGAAAATGGTGAACGGAAAATCAACAAATCAAAGTGATGTATATATTTGATATTTGATATTTGATATTGATATTTATATTTGATATTTGAGCAGGGTTCAGAGACTTTTAGAGTGTAATCGATCATAAATATGTAGTCAAGTTAAGTGTGGAATATTTGAAAGCTAAGACTTATTAAGAAATTGAAAAAAATTCAGCATGAGAATATCATTATTTGTTTTTTGTATTTCTTAGAAGGTATATGATACATAAATCTATCTTTTAACTTGACTTCAATTGACATTTACACCCTTCAACTTTGAATGTGCTCAAGGAGCCACTCAGACTTGTATAAAATTGAACAAATAGACACATACATTCTACGTGACATATTGCACGTAGGACGCCATTGTAGGATGCAAAATGTCATGCTGAAGTGATTAGGGCGTCATGCGGAAGCTTACAATTGTTAATCATCATATCGATAAATCAGATGACAAAAACTTATACTAAAAATCAAAATATTATTATATGGAATTTGGTCAATTGGCCTACATATTAAAAACTAATAAAAATTATTAAAATTATTGAGAGGAAATCTCCCGATAAACTAAACTCTTAAACGTCTACATTGTGGATGCTATTGTGTTTTGCTATGAGAATATGAATCTTTAATTTATAGATCTCCAAACTTTTCCTCTAAGAAAAGAATAAACCAAATATATAAGAAAATTATATTTTCCTTTCATAAAAAAGTCCAAGCATTTAAGGTAATACTTTGACTTTCTTTTAAGGAAAATTAAAACTCAAATATGGTAAGAAAATCAGGGGAAAACCCTAACAGGGCACACATGTGTACTTATTCAATTTTGTACAAGTTTAAATGTCTACTTGTGCACACCCAAAATTGATGTCACGACCCAACCCACCGGGCCGTGCGGGCACCTACCCTAACGCCTAAGTAGGAGAACCCTCAATTCCCAAACAGTTAAAAACATGCGGAAGATTAAGAAAACTAAGATAAAAATAAATTCATGGAGATTTTCTTAATATAAGAGTTTAAAATAATTCGAGTTAAGACTTGTAAAATATTTAACACCCCATGGATCTAGTCTAAACAGGTACAAGAGCTACTAAGAGTACAAAGTATAACAAAATTATAAATGACGCAGCTCCCATCACATGGAAGAAAAAATAGAAGTTGTTGGAGATTGCCTTCGTCTTCACCTACGAAACATCACTGACCCTGCAACCAGACTATGCCACAAAGGCATAGCAAGAGTAGTATCAGTACAACCACACGTACTGATAGACATCATCGGTCAACCCTATGCCCACCGCATAATATAAGAAATCGACTAGCAAGAAACATGTAATAAGACTGTTTATACCTCCGCCTTTATATTTTCCCGCCCTTACTAATTCAGGATACTTAAGAATACACTAGTACACTTGACTTTCAACCCCTAAATCATTTCAGTCTTGATCATAGCTTAACCATTCTAATCTTCAGAGGAGTTTCCGGATGTAACCGCTACCAACCTGACCAACCACTCACGACATACCCCTTACTCTTTTAACATCTCCACTCGACCCTCAACCCCATGGTACATTCTATCAAGACTTATTAGACGTTTCAATATGACTCCCCTTTCGGGGAAATACCCAACTATTAACATTACGACATATCACCATACCGATTGGACCCGACCATTCACAATTCATTCATTAACGCAATATACCCAATTACCTTACGACACCGCGAACTCACATATATAAACATAATGCACAATCCAACTATCTTTTTAGGAAATATGTTCAATTCCACATTATCAATAACAGACATATATGACAAGTGGTCCTCTCATGGAACCCATGCCCAAACTGTTAATGTGATGGAACGTGACACCCGATCCAATGCATGTATATGTGTTCGTACGTAACACCCGATCCAATGTATATTAGTGTGTCGGTACGTGACACCCGATCCCATGCATGTTAGTATGTCGGTCTGTGACACCCGATCCCATAAGCACAATCACAATTACACTCTCATCCATAACGAACATACTTATAATCACACAATCAAGTATTAGGTTCATGGCATGCAACTGTACATATTCAGTCTTTCCATTAGGTTCGATCCATAATACCTCTAATCCCATACATATATGCATATCACGAAGCCATTAATAAGTTTTTATCACACAACAGGAAATCAACCCATCACATAACCCTATCTCATGGGATAGGGCTTCCTCATACGGTATACGTCTGATGTAACACCTAGGAATATATGTATAATCATCTCTTTTCGAGGCACAAAATCCTACGCATGAATTCTACTGTCAATTACCAATATACTACGCAATGAGTAACGGATTTATAACTACTCAATTAATAAACCTAGCCTACCTGGGCGCCAAGCAGTTGCAGAGGGGTTATAGCTCCAATCTAGGCTTTCGAATGACGAGACGGTGGATCTTGGCCGAAAATCCACATGCTATCGACATCCTTACGCTAGAAATATCTTTCTCCTTCCTTCCTAAGCTTAGAGAAGCCTTTTGGGGTTTTCTGGGGTGATCCTCGCCTCTTTTTGGTGTTTTTGGAAAAAAAGAAAATCGGACTTCGCGTTATTTACATTCTATCTCGCCTATCTAGCTCTGGCGGCCACTTATCGCCTATCAGACTTCCCGACATTTTTCCTTTCCGAATTAACGACGGTTCGGGTCGTTACAATTGAAGGGCATAGATATCGACTGAAACCAAGTTAAAGGACATATTTATGTATTATACCTTCTTAGAATCCAACCATGTACAAGTGTGTTGAATTACTATTTATAAGCAACAACGGAGATATATTAATCAATAGAAAAACTCCATTCGAGTCCTAAAATACTATGCTCAATAGAAATGCTCCATCAAGAAGCTCATATTGTTACATGAGCCAAATAATCACTACAAGAAAATATGAAATTAACTACCAAATTTATAGGCAATTCCTAGCTAATTTGTCACTAAAATGATCCTAACTAATTGAATAGTCCGTCGTTAATTCATAGTTAAATGAGATTAACATATTTTTATTATTTAGCCATAAAATTTTATCCATAGTTAATTTCTCATTTTCTAGTAGTATATTCCTCTATAAATAACAAAAAACGTGTATGTATACTAGATAGGGACCCCGTGCCAGCACGGGGCCCAATACATATTACTCTTTCTATTTTAATTTATTTATGTGGTATATGTGAAATTTGAAGTTAATCAATTTTTAACATGTTTTTGTATATTAGAGTCAACCATTTTTTTTATATTATATATATAGAGAGAGAGATATTTTAAGTTGCTAATTATTGTGATTTATAGTATTTTTATGTAACTTTCACATAATATTTTTTACTCCTTTTGTGTTGATTTATGTGATGCAAATGAAATTTTAAAATTCAATCAATTTTTTTATAAATTCTTTTGATATTTAAGTTATTAATTATTGTGATTTACAATGTATTTTATGTATTTTATATAATCTCTCTCTCTTTATCCCAATTTATGTGGTATGGATGAAATTTTGAGAGTTAACGAAAACTTTTTATATATTTTCAAATATTTTAAGCTATTAATTATTATGATTTATAATATTTTTTACATAATTTTTAAATATATATAAAGTGATGAAAGATAAAATTTTAAAAAAGAAAACAACAAAAATACCAAACTACCCCTGGCTAGAAGCAGGCATTTTGACGAAGTCATGCCCAGTGGAGGACCTAGGATTTTCGTTCAGGTAGTTCGAAAAATAAAGTATAAACGTGTAAATAAGCATTTAGAAATGGGACCCTTGAATTTTTTTTGGGTTTAAAACTACACTTTTAGTACGTTTTTAAAAAATTTAAAAAATAAACGTGAAAAACAGAACTATAAAACGCTATCACAAGGATTCGAACTGGTGAAGTGAAGCTAAATTTCAAGGGACTTGCCACTACACTATCTAGCATATTCATCTTTTTAAATAGTAATATCTAGCCCCTGGATCCCACGTGAATCCGCCCCTGATCATGCCTTGTTGTAGCCTCTTCTACTAAGTAGTAATATCTAGCATATTCATCTTTTTAATTACCCTTTTATTCTATCAACGGAACACAAGTCCTTAGCTGACTTTGCGCCACAAGTTTCCACTTGATATTTGTCAATTGTCATTAATGCTGAGACCTATCCAAATCTCAAAGAATCAAGACAGTCCAAACATTTTTTAAAATACTAGTATTTATAGTTTTCGACTTATAATTTGTTTGGTTAAGTTTTTCTAAGGTTAAAAGTGTTTGTTTTATTTTTCTTAAATTTGAGGTATCTAATTAAGCTTATAAGAGAAAGAAAAAGTATTTTAAAATAAAATTAGAAGTTGATAAAGATAATTCGTCCCTAAAATAATTTTTTAAAATTCTTTAAAGAAAATACACTAAGAAATATTTTTTAAAAGTTTGACATGCACAGTACTAATTGCTACTCAAATTAGATATTTAAATTGATTATCTTTGAATAAAAATCTCCTGATTATTACTTATTTCTTGAATAAATAAATAAAATAACTAAAAATCAAAGAAAGATTTTGCTTTCGTTGAAAAATATAAATAGGGGTTATAATTTTTTTTATTAAATTTCTTTTCTTATATTCAATTTTGTATTAGATAAGAAAGAAATTTTCTGTGTATACACATTTCGATAAGGTCAAATACAAATTGCTTCTATAAAATAGATGTTACTTATTGATTATTGATAGGGAGTCCTTTTCCCAAATAGGCCCTATACGAGGTGAACTCTAAATAGTCAGACTTTTATGTGGGTACAGAACACCAAAAATGAGGAAAAAAAGCCATGTATAGGCAACTATTTCACGCGGTTCGGGAGCACTTGAGTTGGGTGCAACTCCATCCCATTTTTGGACCAATTCCCCCTTCGTAATACCATAACGAAATTCACCATTCAAAATAATATTTCAAGACTTTGAAATGATCGATCTAGACGAAGATAAAATCTTTTGGTGGTCAAAGAATTGTTAAAAATAAAAACGGGGCAACAAAAGTTTGTGATACTATTGTTTGGAATGAGTAGTTAATGTTAAAGAGTTTGACGTCAAAACAAATACTTTTTTGACACAACATATCATAACTGATCCTATCTAAAAACACGCATCAAAACAGACACTTCACCCAAAATTGGTGAACAGTCTCACGTCCGTCTTCTCCAAATATAAAACTGAATGAATAATTATTTCAGGTCACCCATTTTTGGATGAACAATGCTTACTGTTTGATACAATCAACAAGATGGCGCTGCGTGCTCTTTTATCACAGCATAACATTTGGTGTATTCAGATCTGCATTTTTTAAAAGATGGTTAGAAATATAATGAACTGAAAACATAGTAAAATGATGAAATTCACCTAATGAATGCAAGAAAAGATTGAACAGTATAATACAAGATAAAGTAATTGAAGTTAGCCACACAAAAACTGTTTACCTAATCAAATGACATTCAAGACCAGAATTTTAGCAAAATTATTACTGCGTTCGTCCTACTTATAACTAGAAGACGAATTATCAACTACTTCCTTGAGCAAGAAACTCATGTAGCATGAAGAATGTCCATACTTCATCTTAAGAATAAGAAAGTAGAACGTCTAAATCTTGTAAACTCAACATATTTCACTCTTGTGTTGTCAAGTAATTACCCAAACCAAATGGATATGCAAAATGTGTGATCCTAGTCCAGGCAAAAGATCCATCATAACCGGATAATCATAACACTAGAAACTAGCTTACAGCATCATTATATAAAGGAAACCAGAAAATCACATGTAGAAGTTATAGCATATGGGAGAATGTCCCTCTATGTATCTCATTGAAGTGGAGGAACATAAGCAGCTAAAGACCAACCCTTCAATATGTCTATGGAACAGACAGAAAGATTGTCAATATGGAGGTTGAATTCAATGATATATTTCAAGAGACTAATAGATTATGGTGATGAAAGAATCCCCTAGTAAAGATCTACATGCCTGCTGCGGCAACATGAATTTTCACAAATTTAGACATCGTAACAGTAATACACCAGCAAGAAATAAGGTCTTTACAGGCACATGATTCATTAAGGTACTGACAAATTTGACCTGAGGGTAATCACACTACTCATAAACTATTAATTCTGGAGACTGATTTTTGGAGAAACAAACTGTTTTGAGTGAGATAATTTGCAGCTTGTTGGGCCGGCCATTTATGCCATTTGCATGCAAATACCAGATTTCATGAAGTTTCACCCCCTCCGGTGGATGATTCAGCTCCCATTTGGCCATAGATTTTGAAGCTAAAACTTGAAAATGTGAGGTTTTGAAGTTGTGATTTTGGAATTCGAAGTTGTGTTTGGACATGCATTTTTACTTGGAAGATTTTTTGAAGTTTTATGAGTGGAAGTCCCAAAAACTAGTCTAAGTAAGTTTTTGGGAACTTGAAAATATTTGAAGATCAAATTTTGAAAATCTGATCAAATTTCATGGCCAAACAAATACTTGAAGATAAATTTTCAAAATCTACTCCCAATATCTATGGCCAAACTCTAGCTCAATGTTTATTTGGTCAAACCCCACATACGGAAAGAGGTTCTCCAAATAGAAAAGCTGATTTAGCTATGCACAACTATGGTCCTTACCTGATGTTAGATGGACTCAACTATGGTCCTTATCCGATGAGGAAATGTGTAAGTACCTTGTTCATGTGCAGTTATTTTGTTGTTTAAAGTATTTCTGAAGAATACATATGAAATACCCCACCCTTGTCACATTGTTTTGGCTTAGTTATCTCAAGGCAAATGAAAGGTTCACGTAACAAAGATTCCAACTATAGAGACTTTTGATAAGGTTCTGCAAGGTTGCCAATTTGATAGCTAGCTTCAGCTACTCTGTTTCTTGGTCGTTGATCTTTACTCTGTGGAGTATTATGTGCTTAGCTTAAGCTTCCACAATGCTTTGTACCGGCTGCAGCAACTATCCATCTCAGTTAACCCTTTGTAGGGTTGCGCAATGAAGCAAGATATGTGAGTTGCATACAAGCTACTCAGAAAGATAAACTTACTGGGCATGGAAGATTAGAAGAGATGGGTCGTTTTCAGTAAAGTCGTATCATCCAAAGCTCTTGGTGAGGGATGGATATGATTCCATACTGGTTTGATTTCCTTGGATACCAAGAAAGGTGTGGTTTTTTACTTGACGGCAGAGAGGGAGCAATATTGACAGCTGAGGCCTTGAAAAAAAAAGGAAAGCAGACTACATATGTACAGTGGTGCTTCATGTGCAAATGTTCAAGTGAAGATGTAAACCTCCTCCTCTTACTTTATTTGGTGGTGACTTGCTTGTGGTGTGAGATTTTGAGATGGTTAGGACTGCATTGGGCGATGCCGGGCACAATGATGGAGCAAGTTCCACTGAAAAAAAATTAGAAGGAAGAGAAGTCAAAGAGCCTGGGATGTTGCCCCACAAACAATTGTGTGGATCTAGTCGAAGAAAAAAAGTAGAACTTTCGATGGAATAGAGAATGATCACGTACATTTGAGGAAAAACATCTCATTTCTTGTTTCTTTTTGGTGCACCCTTGAGATTTCAATTTGAATAAATGATTGGGTGTTGTTCACGGAGAATCGTATTATGTAGATTCTCTACTTTTTGGTATACAGTTTGTATACCAAAAAGTTTCCCATTATTAATAAAAGGTTGCATATACATGTGACTCATGACGCATACCTTAGATTTGGGAGATTTGTTGTTACTGGATCGAGTTAATGATTTCACAGAACAAAAGTAACAAGCATCGGTTGTTTCCTTGGGGAGTTTATTTGATTGTGTGGAAAGTTCGTCCTTGTTGAAGTGGAAACAAGCCCAGCATTGTTTTGTTAGATACAATTTAGAAAACTGCCTCTGCACTTCGTTTTTCCCCCTTTCAGTGGTTTTGGTAAGTCTGACGGCTGTATTTTGATTTCAGTTCACAACAGTAATTTAATAAGAAATTTAACATAAGTCAGAAGTTAACATAGGCAATCCTCATTTTTCATCACCAATCATCATAGATGCAATGTGATAACATCACAGTAATGAGACAACTAAAACTCGTCAACCTTAGATCATGCGAGTAAAACCACAAAATGAACAATAAGCCTTACCTTTAAGGGTTTTATCATAGTTCTCTAGCTGTGTCATAAAACCAGTATTGGGAGAAACAACTGGTCTTTTACTCTTGACAAGCTCAAAAGCTTCAGAGTGACTCATACCATGCTTTTTCATCAGATAAGCGATGACTATGGTAGCACTGCAAAAGCATAGAACAAAAAAAACAGTGACTATTTTGATAATGAGAACTGAGAAGCAGTAAACTGGTTGCTGTCAATTGTAGTACTTGACTGAATATTGGACATTTAAATACATCTACTGAAGAAAACAGTGATCTCACTATACAAAAGGAACACCAGGAAAATCAAACAAGATAAAATTTTAAGTTCTAGATAGATCTTTCTCAATTTCCTTTTTCACTGTTGTTCTTGAAGTGTCGAAGGAAACAGGCAAGTTTAATTCGACCTAAATGTTATACTAAAAAGAGCTAGCTGATTCAATATATATAAAGACAAACAATTAACTAAAAGCGAACCTAAGTCCAGACCACATAAGATCAAACTAAAAAAGGGCAAGAAGCAGATTGCTGAATATGAATAGGATTCCATATGGATAAAAATGTTTCATATTAAAATTTAACCTGATAACCAAAATTCATCCCGAAACCCCCCCACACATAATCCTTTTTATCTTGTACTTGTAATAATGAAGTCAAGTTGAAGGTATTGCATGCCATGATGATATAACTACTATTGCTAGGAGGGATTTGAAAGAGATCAGATGAGCAAGTAACAGGAGAGTCTCGCTACAACAAAGAAACAAGGCTACACAGATACCCTTCAAAAATCCATAAATACATGAAGCTTGTGCAGTTAGCTTTTAAAGACGGCTAAAAATATTATGAGAAATGGTCAACTTCAGCACTGCAATGGTGACTCACTAAATCTTCCACTTCACCAGGTCTATGTTGAAATATCCATCACAGTTAAGTAATGACATACACACAGAAGGTGGCATCAAAAGAAACATAAATGAGCGTAATCAATAAAATATTGACGATAACAATTCATTCTTTCAAAGTTTTAACTTTGGAAGCATTACTTTACACCTCTATACTAGATTTCCGATGAAGAGCGCAAAAGATGCAAGGACCTTGGAAAAACTTGCATATCCAGATTAAAGATTCTGGTCTTCAGCATGACTGCAAATGTCAAAAAAGAATATCATAGGAACTTTGCTGATCCAGGACAAATGTTGTCCTGCCCACCCCAACAGCAAAAGATGTGGTTGGACGCTAGCTCCATGATACTGATTTAGTTCACAGTATCAAGCTGAAGATGGAATATGAGGATTACTATTCTTGAGTTAGGTTTAGTCATAATATTTTTCTTTTGATTATATATAGCAAAGCAAGATGGAGAGAAGCTATTTTGGCTTAAATATTGTACAAAACCGGTATAGTTTTAAGCACCACTATTTTGTATTGTTTCCCCACATATAAAACCATGATTTCAAGATCCAGGCAAAGATGCTTGAAATCACCTTCTGGATTTTCCAGCAAAGCAATGGACCAGCACACCACCACCCTGTCCTTTTGCCTCTTCAATGAAGTCGAAGCATTCCTCAAAGTAATGTGAAATATTTACATCAACTCTGTCATGAACTGCCCAAAATTTGCAAGAAGTTGAAAATATAAACAAACCATTCATCATTCTCATTTAAAGTGAAAAAAATGTAAGACATGAAGGCAGAAGGCCTCAGTTTATCTTCACTGTATTGGAAAGTTAACAATCTTTTTTTTTTCTTTTTCTGATAAGGAAAATGGGATAGTTCTAACCTTTACTAGGTAGATGAAAATGAAGGTGAAGCAAAATTATAATTAGGCATTATCATAAGGAAGAATCTGATAAAGAAGTTGGTACAGGTAAAAGAGGCAGAGTCCCAAGAAGGGTCTGGTAGGAAAAGTTGTACTTCACGTTGCTATAGTAGAGTTCTTTTCTTCTCCAAATTAGATAGTTAACCAGAAAATTTTACATAATCTTATGAAGGACCACTACAAACAAAACTAAGGGGGGTTTGTCAATAAGAGAAACGAAGACAAAAGACGGGAAACAGGAAGAAAATCACAGTACAGCAGCAGCACCAGTGCGGACAACTTAGAGTGTGGTACGGTATTTCCTGTTCTCTTAGTTCTTTTTAAGTATAGTTGCTGTTGACTATACTTACATAAAGTAAGGAATGGACCATACATTAGTTATTGACTTATATAACATGGAGATACAAATTTTCTCACCACGTGCATATATTCAAGACACATTTAAAGAAATTCAGCTATATTAAACAAAGTTAGAAACTTCCTACCAGAAAGGACTTTGTAGACAAACTCATTTGGATAAGGAGGATTTATATCTCTAGCAATCGTCAAAATATGAGTTAGATTCAAGCTTTTGAGTGCAACTTTATTGTTGGCAGCTCCAAGGGACCCTAAATAGAGACCCTAAGAAATATAAGGAAACAAATAAGTATAGGTGAAAAATAAAGCTAGAATGGCTAGGAATCGTGCTTTAGTACCTCTTCAATCATACAAGGATTCTTATCTTCTCGAATGATTTTTGCTACAGACATTGCACGCATTAGAGCTTCAATTTGCCCATTATAAACCTCCAGAGCTTGAGCCATTTTTCGGTTTCTTCCTTGAAATAGCTTGAACTTTCTGAAAATTTTAGAAGTTCTGGGATATTTGGCATATAAGTTTTCTATTAGTAATAAATTAGTAAGAGTTTATGCATACAGAGGAAAATCAAGATTCAGGACACACCTAAAAACAAAGTAGACTGAAGTCTAAAGTGTTGCATACCCCAATACCGTCTCCCAAGGACAGCTCAAGCACTTGAAGGAAAGAATAGCCTACTACTTGAGTACCACAAAGTTTAACACTTCTCTCCTAAGGGAAACTTAAGCATTGCATATAAGGAATTCCAACATGAAGTAACTTATTGGTCTTTCTTCTTACAACAGCTCCATTGGGAATTTTTACCGGAAAAATAGGTTCCTTTTCAATTCTTGAATTTGCAGTCGGTGGTTAGAGTTGCCTTATTTTGTAGTATGGCTTTTAGTTACTGTTCAAATCTTACCCAAATTCCAAAAAGAAAAATGATAAGGTAGGGTAAAACCTAAATACATGAACATTTTAGAAAAGCCAGTTTGGGGATTTTTCCTAATACCATTTTCATTGGATATTCTTCCAGAATGGATCTATGAAGTATGAAACTAGTGAACTGAAATTATGTTCACACTGCTCGTCTCACAAGACATGATGAAAGCTATGAACTCAAACTCTTGTCATTCAATTACACCTCAATCCCAAACTTATTGGCTGTATGAATCATGTACATCCTCTCTGCTCTATTCAGGCCTATTCGTTCCAATTCTATATAATTTGTCAATGTTAGAGGATTCATCATACTATGATTATTTGTTAAGCTGGTCATCAGCCTACTGCAAACCACTTTCATTATCCTGGTTTGGGACTGGTTATTTGAAGCTACCAAGAGGTCAAACTCTTGTAAAATTTGTAAATCCGTAATAGGTATACAATAGTTGAACAAAAAATTTGGCACAATAAAGTGAAGTTGAAACAATTATCCAAGCATTTGATTCTAGAGAGCAGCAGAATTGCATAAATTCAGAGAGATGAGTTCTTGAGGAAAAAAAAGGCATAATACATAAACAAATACTCAAACTTCGCCTCAGCTAGCAAGTAAGCACTCTAACTTTGAGAGTGCACATCTAGACATCTCAACTTAGTCTCAAACTGGCAACTAAACACTCCCAACTCGTCCTCATTGTGTCTTGTGGACACCCGACACTGACGTAACACATAAATTTTGGAGGTGTGCAGATGATCATTTTGTAAGTCGGAGTGTTCAGAGTTGAGGTGTCTAAATATGCGTACTCAAAATTATAATGCTTGCTTGTCTGCTGAGACAAGTTTGAGCATCTGTTTAAGTATTAAAATGTGTTGAACAAATCATAATTGTTCATAATATTCCACTAAACTAAAATTCTTTTGGGACTTTGATCAAACATCTCCAGGGCAACAAAATTCAGCCCCCACATTCCACGGAAATTTCAAAAACTCTGCCTCTATGAAGCTGCTAATTGATTGAAATTTCCATTTGTGCAAAACTCAAAAAGTTTGGAAATCCATATTGAAGAGGTGAAAATCAATTGGGTAATTATCAGGATCGAACAATCATTAATTGATACAGAAGAAAAATATATAAATACAGCTAAAATAACACAGAAACGAGAAGGAAAATGAATGAATGAAGATCTTACCGCGCTGAGAATCAAGAGTAGATATGGCTTCTGCAATTTGCAGAAAAATATTACAGTAAAACAAAAGAGAGTTCTGTTATTTCACAATTGGAGCAGAACCGAAAATTCTAAGATAAATTAGGGGGTTGATTATCTTTTTACCTACCAATCAAAGTTTAGCCACTGTTTCCCATATGCTAGTTGAAAATTAATTACTTTTTAAAGCAAATATATATTTGAACAAAATTTTAATATTAACATAGTTCACTTTTACTTATTACATTTTAATCTATTTTTATAAATAAATTTTTGTTTTTAATATATTAAAAAAAATATTATTTTCTCTCATGATTTAAATTTAATATTTATTATTTATTTTTTAAATTATTTTACAAAATTTAATAGTAAACATTAATTAAGATGGATGATATGATAAAATACGCATATTAATTATTATTTTTAAAAAAAATAGATAAAATCTAAAATGAATAAGTAAAAGTAAATAAATACAAAGATAACATATTCCATTTTGAATTTATTCTCTATGTATGTTGAAATTTATACGTTGTAGCAACGAATTAAACAAAATTGCTCTATAATTATGTGTGCCTTCTATGGTATCGAAACTCATGAATCTTTTTGTTTTTAGTGATCAAGTCTTTCTTGAGATTAGCATAACCCGACATCTTTCGTGTTATTTTATTTCCATCATCAATCTGTGGCATTTTTTATTGGGCAAACTACATAAATCCAACTAGTTTAGGTTTTAATTACTAAGATTTTCGATAGTTTCAAATATTACTTCCTCTACCATATTTTATGCTTAAGACATGAGTTTGAATCTGCGAGATACATGTATCTGCCAAATTTCAAAATCGAGATACGTATTTTATTTGTTTAAATTAATTGGTTGTAACTGATTTTCATAATTAGAGGAGTAATTAATGATTTTTAGAATACATGAACAATTAATTCTAGAAATGAAATTAATCAAATCTCTTAATATAGGGTGGAAATCAAGGAGTGTATTTATGTTTAATTAACTTCATTTATTATTCTTTGAAATAATAATTTCATTAATATTATTATTAATAAAAAAACAAAAACATGTATATCTTGATCATGTAATTTGATTAATTTCATTTTATTACTCTTAAAATAATAAATTCATTAATTTGATGTATTTATTATCAATAGATGATGTATCCTACAAGCTAAACACTTAGATACATGAGTATCATACAAGTACATTCATATGTATCATAGAAGTATCTAGTATTAACTTCATGTATTTGTTAGATGTTCTATTATTAATTTTATGTATCTATTTATATGATCTAATTTTAATTTCATGTATCTTTTATATGTATCTAGTATTAATTTGATGTATCAATGTATCAATTTCATACATTATATTCAAAAACATGTATCTCGGATACATAGTAAGCATATGCATAAATTATGTGTATCTAAATATTGAATGTAATTGAAACGCACAAATTTGTGAACAACTCACGATGTTTGAGTATCTGTCTTATCATTAATACAAAAGAAAAAGTAAAAAAAATTCAAAATTCTTCCTCTTTTTAGCATTTGAATTTTTTTTCTCATAAATAAATATGACCCTAACTTAGATACATCAACTCTTAACTAGATACATGTACACCTGATGTGTATCCAACATTATTGCATATCTAATGGTGTATTTGTTATGTTAAGTAAAGCTTGGCGTAATTCTTCCCTCTTGATTGAGTCGTTCCTATACTTAGATCTATTCTTGACTTGAATGTTAACGGATGAAGAGTCAGTCCCTACAATGAGAAACTCATGAGTCAAAATAACAAATAAAAGTTGTTTGATTTAGTATAATATTGTTAATGCTTTAACAAAAATCATCTGATTTTGAGAATGACCAGTCATTAAAGTATTTGAGAAGCAACAAAGTCAAAAAATATAAAACCTAATTTGTAAAACTTTTTAAAATTGAAAGTCAAAACAGTATGAACTTTAACTCAGATACAAAATCAAGATACATGAGAATAATAAAATAATAGAAACAAACCTATATGTATACTATTGCTTTGAACATGCAAATATGTATTGAGAGGATGAAGGAAGAATGAGGGAGAAGATGAAGGAAGGAGGAAAGAGGGTTGGTCGACGTGGGTTTGGCGAACGAAAAATCTGATTTATGTGAATATAAAAAATTGAGTTGTTAATATGGACCATTAATTTAGGAGTTTAAATTTAAGATAATTATCCAATACCATATTTAAGGGATTTGTGTATCTAATTAATTTTTTTAAAATATATGGTATAAATATTAAAAGTGGTAGTATATGTAATTGTTTTAAACTAGAGATAAATAAAATATATATGATCGTGATGTATGTGTAGTTATGTAGTTTTTTCTTTTTTTATTTATCCAATTGGCACAAAGAAAATTCAGTTGATAATCCTACTACTATGTTTATCTTCATATTTCTTTCTCCTCTTTTTGTGAAATTATTTTATTTCCTTGCTTATATCGTCATTCTTCACATTTTTTTTTTATAATTATTCATTATCTTTATCGATATATTATGTTTGTTTGAATGTGAAAAATTTATAATCGTTCAAAGATAAACTTTTTCTTTCTTTCTTTCTATAATCTTAGAGTCATTCGAATGTGGGAAAGTTAAGAATCCTACGTTAGAGTTCGACCAAATCCACTTAATACTCTACCCAAATCCACTTAATCTTACTACCCATTTATTGATACTTTGGCCTTGGAGGAGATATATAAATGCACATTCTGGTAAGTTGGATAAGATGAAAGAAATCTATGAGCTCGTCAAGGGACGTCATCTTGATTTAATTCGATCTAGAAAAAATCCATTAGAGATTTGATCTAAAGGATATATTTTGACTCGCCTCACCCTCCCTAACCTTAAATTATCCACACCGCACCGCTTCTTTTGTCATTCCTAGCGAAAACACCAACATGATTATCATACAACCGAATATGAGAATCAAAATTGAAACACAATTCTCTTCCAATAAATTGCTTACGCCATCAGTTATGTTTGTTCTTCCGAACCCTTCTATATATACACACATTAAACAGATCATTCTAAAAGGCATTCACATTAAACATTAGAGAAGAAGTGATAATTAATTGAGTGAGAAAATGGGAGAAGAAGTGATAATTAGCAACAAACAAGTCATTTTAAAACACTATGTGAGTGGTTACCCTAAGGAATCAGACATGGAATTGAAGAATAGCACTATTAAATTGAATGTTCCACAAGGTTCTAATGTGGTCATTTTGAAGAATCTTTACTTGTCATGTGACCCTTACATGAGGGGAC
>JAJOOS010000817.1:0-142234 GCA_029582725.1 Solanum chiquidenum | reverse complement strand
AATGAAGATAATCTGAAGTCTAAAGCTAATAGTCAGCAGCATGACGGTAAAAATGCGGAGCTAAGTCGATCGGAAGACTTTAAAATTCCAGAGATAAAAGGTGACGTTGGGAAACACCATAAAACCCATAATGTTTGTTTAAATACAGCTACAAGTAGAAGCAAACAAGTTAGTGATAAACAACATAAAAATACGAACTTAAACCAGCTATTCAAAAAACCATTTACCCAAAGAATACCAAAAAATATATCCATAGAACCACAAACCTCTACATACACAGATAGTTTGCAGAACCAAAGTGAGAAAAAGACATATAACCACATCACAAGAACCTATATCGAAAATATACACAAAATCCAAACTTATTTAAATTTCAACCCCAGATCAACTACAAAAGAACCAAACCATGATTATTTGACGCAAAAGGTACAGGGATATAACAAGTTAATTGCATGGCCAAAAACTAACGCCAATTTAGTAAGGACATGTTATAATTATGGATTATTAAATACCGTATACACATACGAAGGAGAAGAAGTTAGTGGAATACCAGAACTACATAAAGCATTCATTACATACAAAAGAGTTACAGAAGGAAATTTATTTTACATAAAATTCTATACAGCACCAGCAGAGATATTATACGAGGAAATAAAACCTCCAATTCAGGTAATCAAAATAGGACTGACCAAAGAAATGATTATACCCGAAGATATTGGTCAACAAGAAGAGATACGCAAAATAGAGATACCAAGTTTTTATGCCAACAAAAGAACAATTGGTATATAAAGTATTATACAAGAATTAGGAAACAACTATTTAAATGGAACGCTATATGGAGTTATTACTCGAGAGATCAATTAATGATATACTCGAATTCAAGAGAACTACGAAGAGCAGATATGGATGAAGTCCAGTGATGGATTTTATCATTATTAAAACCAGAAGAACGACCTACGACAAGAGCACTAAAAACAGGATTTATTTCAACAGAGTTATTAACCAGATATTGCAAACTAATTGGACACAAATACCCTGATCACATATGTTCAAAATGTAATGGAGAAAACAACGTGATTCCAAATGTCCAGCTAGAATAAAGTCTAAAGAGATAAGAAGGTAAAGAACGGAAGACTATGAGATAAAGAAGAAGACAAAAAAAAAAACAAAAAGATAGACACATGGTCTTCACATGAACGGAAGAAAATAAGAAGAAAAAGACAAAGAAGAAGAAGATATATTTGACCAAAAAAGCCAAAAGTAAATAGTACTATTATTAAAGTAGGAATAGATGATGTAAATTAGTCAATAAGTGTAGAATTATACATGTGCATATTAAAGTAGTAGGTGGACAAGTGTAAAAGTTAGGAGACAAGGTGTGTAAATAAGTCTTAATAAGATAGTAGTAGATTAGAATAGGATAAAATAAGAACTATTCATGAATAGTAGTAAATAGTAGTGGACAGATGTAAAAAACGTATCAGAGTATGTATTTAGAATAGTAAATTTCTATGTCTATATGTAGACTCAGTTGTAAACATTGTAAAGCAGGCAATGCCTGATATATAAAACGACCTTCACAAAAATACTCTCTCAAATAGTTAAGATATTTAATACTTAAAAAATAATGGAATAACAATCTGAAATCCAATAAGATATTTCAGATATCATGGATAACCAAGAGGCAAAGGTATATTGTTCAATAAATATGCGGAACTAATTTCATGTATTCCTGAATATCATATATATGATTGAATAAGTTTATGTTAGTTATTATGTATTAGAATTATTTGAATCATGATTTCTAGTTTATTAGCACACTGCAAACAGGGAGAAAACTTCTATACTATGCCATCCTAATGTTGAAACCGGTAGGCGAGGAAAGCCGTTTAGGGGAGTAAACAAAGTTGAGGCGCTGATAAGGAGGAAGTATCCGCTAAAGTACGATGCTAGTAGTGACGGGAAAATATGATAAATAAATAATATAGTTCATAATGATCTAATATGAATTTAATCAATTATGAATATGATAGGAAGGAATAATTGAAAATAAAAACTTTATAAACAACGAACATGACTACATATATGCAAGACGAAATGATAAAAAGTTATGAGACCCTGCTTCAATAATATTTGATAATAATATATTTGAACAAATAAAAGGAAAAGAAGTAGACCTAAGCGTAGAAAAAATATTCGAAATACCAACAATTAGAAACTGTTTAAACGACAAAAAGAAAAATATTATGTAGTAAGTCAAAGAGAACATATCATAGATTGCAAATACACTAAATGAAAGGCTAAAATACCAATAATAAACAAACGAATAATAAATAAAGAAATACAAGATATTAAGGCTAAAAATCCAATTAAATATGTACATTTAGGAGGAATAGAAATACTAATAAAAGCATGTTTTAGAGAAGGAATAGATACACCCATAGAAATATACTTAGCGGATGACAGAATTACACAACCCATAGAAAAAAATATAATAAGTGCAGTAAAAGGTAATCTCATATACCAAAAATTTTAATTTATAATAAGTGCTAACTACTCAGTAGCAAGAAATGACAGGAACATAGATAAATCACTAGTATTATATTGGAAAATGTCAGGGATAGAACTAGCCCCAGGAAGTAAAATATTTACAGCTAGATGTAAAAACTTATATGTTTTAACAACAAAACATAAAATAACAGCAAAAAATAAAATAAAAAAATAAATATAGAGAATCCTTTTGAAAGAATAGTCACAGTCATAGAAAAAAAGTCAAGGCGTTCATCAAGTTTTCTTGAGAATAAAAGGTTGTTTCGCCAAGGGTTTAATCCCTAAGAGGTATGTGAGTTCTCATAGTGTCGGGTTCGTTCACCCACACGCCAATCATGTTATTTTCAGTGCAATTTTGTTCTTGAAGTTGAAGGATTTGAGTTCTTGATGAGTTTCTTGAAGTTTCATTCTTAATCTTGATTGTTGAGGTTATGATGAGTTCTTGAGATAAGTGTTAGTGATTATCGTATAGTAATGTTGGATATTTGAATCTAAGTGAGTTAAGGAGAAAACATTCGATTCTAGGCGAATTGGGGTTAGAAAATGAGAGAGAAAATTCGTAAGGAAATTCTGGGTAGGGGATGGCGCGCCACGCCAGCAGTGCGCCAAAAAATGGTGTCTAAAGTTTTGGTCCTTGGGCACCGCGCCACTCAGTGCGCCCCAAACCCCCTTCAGTAGTTTAGGGGCTGGCACCCCACGCCACTCAGTGCCAGGGTCGCCATGTCCCCTACTCTTTCGTCCTTATTTTCGTATGAGTTCCCTCGATTCGTACCTATGTTTTCTAATTGATCTTTCCAGTATAAATTACATCTAAACATCAAGACATCATCCATAACATGAGATCATAACCTTGAATCCATATTTCAAATTCAAGGTAGAGCTAAGAGTGAAGTCTTGAGAGTTCTTTCGAGTCTTTTAAGAAGTCTTTTGCAAACATTTTTAAACTTGCTTAAAGACTTGAACATTTTAGTTTTGGAAAAAGTAGAGTTAAGTTTATTTTCTCTAAAATGATTTATGAGAACTAAGTATTCCCAAGAGTAAATGTTTTCACATTTAAGATGAGAGGAGACACCGATTTCCAAAAGAGTTTCGTGAACAGTTTTGAGCACTATCTCTTTTAAGAGAACTATTTTGAGTAATAATCTCAAACCAGAGTAACAATTTTGTTTTTAAACATATGAGCTAGTTACATTTTGGGAGTAGTATTGAGCACCAATATGGGGACGAGTTTAGATAACTCAAAGTCCTCATAAACAATGTAGCCAACGTGGGTAGAAAGAGTCATACTTTTTAGATGATTCCTTATTGCTCTTAAGCATAGACTAGTGGATCCACTTAGTTAGTAGGTCCTATACCCGAACAAAGTGTAGGACAATTCTGGCAACATGGGCTAGATGATATATCATCACATAGCTCATAGTGATGGTTGTCGGTTAGAGAATCTCCCACAGAGTTATTTGTATTTTTGCATACAATCGAGTTATATTGTATTTTATAATACATTGAGTATTGTCTACTATTTAAAAAGCTTTTCTTTATACTTGAATTACAATTATTTCTTTTATACTGAAATGAGTTGAGGTTGAGTTGAGTTGAGACGAGATAAGTTGTTTCTTCAGTTCCAGTTCAAGTTTATGTCATTTTTTATGATGTAGTTACAGGCAACCAGGATCAACATGTAGCGCTTCATTGATCCAGTTGAGTTCTAGAGTTGTTGGTGAGCCTCATTGCTTTAGAAGGATCCCTTATTTACTTTCAGTTATTTCATTTATTTATTAGGATGTTGTGGGTTTTGTCCTGACGTCCATTTAAACTAGTAGAGGCTTCATATATAGTTATACATAGTTCATGGGTCTTTTCATTTTCAGTTTTTTATGTTGAGACTTGAGTTGCCTCTTTGGCTAGTTTAATGTTTTATTTCTAAAATGTTCTAAGTATTTCGTTGAGACATTTATTAAAGTTATACTTTTGAGTTAATCTTATTTATGAGTAAGTCTTCCACTAAGAGTTAAGCCAGGCCAAGGGTTCTCTTGGGGCCATCAATGGTTCTTGAGTGCCAGTCGCGTCCAGGGTGTAGGCTCGGGGCGTGAAACTATGCTCATACACTTAAGAGAGATTCACATCTATGCTCAGTTTCTAGAATGAGGAGCAAAGACTTTAGCCCATTGATTGTAATCTTACTCCATAAAGTTATGGATATCAACCTCATGATATGAACCTATTCATATAAGCACTCATGTCTCATTGTATGTTCAGTTTCGCAAATTCATGATTTGATCCTAATGGCTATCAAAATAACGTTATTTCATGTATAGTCTTATATAAGAATTCTTGATTGAATCGTGCTTAGGAACATTTGCTCTAAAGCTCTTTCAGTGATCCTTTTTAGTTTTGATAGTGATGTTGTCGATAGTAGTTGAGTAATGATAGACGGAGAGGGTTGTGTTTCTTGTTGTGATAGTGATGGTGTGTTTATTCCATCTAAGGTTATAAATGTGGATGAAGAAGAGGATGAAGTTTTACTATAAGTAGTAGTTAAATGAGAAGAATTAGTGAATTCCTGGTAGTAATATGTGAATTCAGTTGGTAGAGATGATGAGAGAAAGATAAATTCTTATAAGAATTGGTTAGTAGGAGTCCGTAAAGTGGTTATAGTACTAGGCTTGAATGTGGTGTTGGTAGCATATGGAGGATTGCATGATGCATTCGATGGTTCTTGATTAAGACTCGAGTTTAGTTGAATGAGGTGGTAAGGAGTAATACTCTTGGCATGAGACTTCCTATAGAGGTATAAAACCTGAATCTTATGATTTAGATTAGAGTAATCACATTATGTTAAATACTTTGTGATTTTGAGTTAGGCTATTTGAAACTTATGTGCTATTTATAGTTCCACAAAATCATAGTATGAATCGGTTTTGCCTATGTTATTAGGCAAGTCCACAATTCAGAGAGATAGTAAGAGAAAATCCTTTCCATTCTCTCTCCAGCTGTCATTCGAGGATGAATGATCCCAAGGGGGAAACATCCTGAAACTTCTAAGTTAAGACTCAAACCATTCTTTATTGTGAATAATATTGTACCAAGTGATTCTATATTTTCTGTGGTGTTAAGGTCACTAGAAATCCTTAGCATAAAATTGAGTTGGAAACTTTCTTTCCAATTGAGTTTCACTATGAGATGTTCTTGGATCAACTTCAATCGATCATATATTTTAGTACATTAAGAATTAGGTATCCCATAACCTATAAAATTGAAGTTCTTCGAGTCCTCTTTCCAACGCCACCAAGTTTACCTCCATCCGAGTTATGAGTAAAAAGATATAACTGATTTACTAGAGACGATCTAACCTAGCAACAAGTCCACGATGGCTCCCCATTACAGAGTGAATACGGACCTCACTGTACGCTGGAAAAATATCCCAACTTCCAGCTCACTTTATGTATTTTTAAAGGGTATTTTATTCCTAAAAACTCTTAGGAAGTCATCTAAATTACCCTAAACGTGTAGAAAAATAAGTTTTCATAATCAAACCCTCTCATTCATTCCTAAATTTCTACGCTCAAGAACTTCAAGAAACGCTAAGGAAGGGTTTATCTACCAAGATTTTCCTTCAAGTTTCTTCAAGAACATTGTTCTTCCAAGTATGTAGGCTTTCATAGTGTTGGGTTTGTTCGCCCTCATTCCAATCATGTAATTTCATCCATGAATTCGTTCTTGAAGTTGTTTGATTAAGTTTTCTTGAGAAGTTCTGGGCTTTTAATCTCATTCTTTTACTCTCGGGGTTTTTCGGTTCTTGAGGTAATGGTTTTGTGAATGAGTGGTGTTTTTGATAAAAATTAAGTGATATTTCAATGAAATCACGTCGGGTTTATGATTTAAAGTGAGTTTGAAAGAGTAAGAAAAAAAGGCCAAAACACATCCACGTCCGCGTCGCTAAGAAGCTTGAAATTTCCAACTTAGTCGAGTACCTTCTCTCTGCATCGCGGAGATGATATAGAGTCTTCTGTCTCGAAAGTCTTTTCGCAAGAAAAAATTTAATTCCCTCTCCTCGTCGCGCCCGTGTTTCTTCAAATCATGTCTTCTCTCTCTTCTTATTACTAACTATCTAAGCATTCATTAATCATTGAAGGATCCTATATCCTAATCATAACTATCAAATTCACATTTCAAATCAAGGTAAAGCTAAGAGGAAAGTTCAAGAGGGTCCTTTGAGTCAAATTGAGAATTCTCTTGGAATCAACTACAGTTTGGGACTAAGACCTGAGGAAGTAAGTATGAGAATGAGAAGAGTTGTACTCATAAGTTTCTATATTGTTATTGTTATCCTTGAGTTGAGTTGTTCGTGTCCATAATTACACATGAACCCTATGAATTGAGCATTCTTGAGATGAGTACTATCGTGGAGTTTTAAGTTCTTATTTCTTGAGTTCTTGAGTTCTGAGTATTGAGTTTCTTATATTGTCATTCATATCCTTGAGTTGATTCGTTCATGTCTATATTTCAACATGAACTCTATTTTGAGTTATAAATTTTGAGAATCTTTTAAAGCCAATATTTGTGTTTTGAATTGGATTTTGAGGAAAGTTTAAAAAGACATGTTGAGTAAATTTTAAGGGAACTAAGTATTCCCAAATGTATCATTTTTACATTAAGAAAAGAGAAACTTTGATTTCTAAAAAGAGTTTATGAGTTCAAAGATATTTCAGAACAATTACCATTTTTAAGAGGATAGTTTGAGCAATTATCTCAAACCAGAGAAAGAGTATGTTTTAATACATTTGAGCATGAGTATATATTATTGAGAGTAGTATTTAGCACCGATATGGGGATGAGTTCAGACAACTCACATTCCTCATACCATGTAGCCAACATGGGTAAAAGATCATACATTTTAGATGAATCCTTAGTGCCTTCGGGCATAACTTAATGGATTCACTTAGTTGAGGTATTCTATATCCCGACAAGGTATATGATAGTTCTAGCAGCGTGGGAAAGATGCTGAATCATCACATCGCTCATAGTGATGGTTGTCGATTAGAGAATCTCCCAAATAAGAGTAAAATAGTATGAATTGTATTTTTATACATTTGAGTTGATCACTACTGTTTTGAGTTTATTGTATTTTTATATACATCCTCGAGTTAGTATCGCTTTAAACACGTTATCTTTTGTTATTGCTTTCATATTGGAGTTGAGTTGAGGTGAGTATTGTCTTCCCATGTTATCAGTTCAGTTAGCAATGTTTCAGTTTCCCCTTACCTACTCGTACATTCAAAGTACTATCGTCATTTGACTTGCATTTTATAATGATGCAGATACAGGCTTCTAGGATCATCAACATGTGCTTCGTTGAGATCATTTGGCATTCTAGTTAGCTTTGGCGGGTCTTCATATATTCCGGAGGACTTCACCTTTACCTTACCGTTAGTAGTTTTGAGATTTCATGGGTCTTGTCACGATATCCTTCTCTAATAGTAGACGCTTCCTATATAAATAGAGTTGAGGAATCTTTTGAGTATTTACTTTCTTTGAAAAGTTTTACAAACTATACGTATTTCAATTGAGTATTGTTCAGGCTTTTGAGTTGAGTATTTGAGTTTAACAGATTTTATTCAGTCTTAAGCCTATTATTGCTTGGGTTAGTTTTCTTCTTGTATTCAGTCAGGATGAGGGTTTGCTTGGGGATCAACAATGGTTCTCAAGTGCCGGCCACGTCCAGGGTGTAGGCTTGGGTTGTGGCAGAAAGTCCGTATATATCCAGAGGGTGATTTATGACTTTACTGGATAGTTTGAATAAGTCCTAATGAAATTATGAGAGATTCAGAAGCTTAAGTTGTAAGCTAGTAAAATTGAAGTTTAAGAGATCATCACAATCAAATATGTGCCTAGATACATCAGCTTGGTATTTGAGCTTCACAACAACTTCGTAGGGAATTTTGAAGAATTTTGTATATTTTTTTTATGTCGATAGGCTTGTACACTTAATCGGTTAATGGACGGCACCTGATTTTTGTGAACTTTGAGGTTGCAATATTGGGTGTCGCAATCGCGAAGAGGTGATGGGGTTGGTTTGCTTCAAGGTCACAAGAGTTGTTGTGCGATTTCGTAGGGGAGAATGTGATGTGCTGCAAAATCGTGGCACATTTGATGCTTAATAACTGTGAACTAATACTGGAATTAAGTTATATTTTGGATTATTTGATGGGTTTGTTAAATGTGTAGGCAGAATCCGGGTTGTATAGAAAAGTAGAAAAAGAAGCAGAACTGATGTTGACAAAATGAAGTTCATGGCCAACTCCATGGACCGTTTACTCCCTTACGGTCCGTGGTTGAGCTCGTGAAAGTAAGCCAGTGATGGGCCTTGAAGAAGATGAAGAGCAGGAATAACCAAGTGAAGACCACGGACTACTTCATGGGCCGTGGTCCTCTCCACAGTCCGTTGTACCTGTCGTGGTGCAATTTCCAGTGAAGGCATTAAGGAGTGGAAGAAAGTTGAAACCCAAGTGAAGACCACAGACCAATTCACGGGCCGTGTTCCTAACTACGGACCGTCGTGCTTGCCATGGTGCACTTTCTAGTGATCACGTTTGAAAGGCAGTGTTTGGGAAGTTCCAAGGGAAGTCCACGGAAGGCTTCACGGTCTGTGAAGCCCTCTACGGGCCGCAGAAGTGGCCGTAGAGCAACCCGACAGTTCATTCCTAGTTCAACTAGGACTCATTTTAAACATTCTATTTTGAATAACTTTAGGTCGTTTTTGAAGGGTTTATTCATTATCTTACATTTTACGACTAAGAACACAATATTACTCCTAGCTTTCGATATTTGGATTTTTGATTATTGTTATCAGTTGGAAATTCAGATTCAGACTATCAAATTATCAAAGTGGTTGTTGATTTGCTAATTATTTTTGTAAGTCTTTCTCAATATGTTTTCATCCCTAATTACTGATTGTTTATGTGAAAGCATGAGTAACTAAATACCATGACTGGAATTATGGGATCTATGATGATATTCTAGGTGCGATTCTGTAAAATGAGTAAAAGGCCGTCTGTGTGTACAACCTGTAGTTTTTAGCTGTCAATATCATTTTAGTCTAGTGAGTGCACGCATTAGACGAGCCTAAATCTGGTATTTGTTCGAGAGAAAAATACATGTTAGGAAAAAGTTGAATTAAATTAACAAATTGGAGTTAAAGCTTGAGTTCGAGAAAAAATATCTTTAACACCATATTATTTCAAGCGAGGTTCAATGTTGGTAATACTCTAAGGTCGAGAGAACATGAGTAGTCATTATCTGATTAGGTGAGAAGCATTAGATAAATTTAACTCGGAAAGATTTTGTGAACATTGATTTGCCTGACATTCAAATTACGAGGGAATACTAGAACTAACATTATGGTGAACACAATCCTGGTTTCCCTTAATTAATTGAATTAACTTTAAATCGAGATAGTCTGTTAACCGTAATTCTGGAATTTGACGGCAAGTGTTGGTAATTAGAACATTTAAATCAAACCCAATTTACTTTCTGTTGTTATTTGTTTAGGAGATAATAAGAACATTCAGAGAATCGCGACAGTAAAACCTTATCTACAAAGAAATTTTTCGTGGGATCGACCTCAACTCTAGTTGAGTTCTGTAAATTGACATCGACCATTTACACTTCTTGTTCGAAGTGTAAGTTTGGGTGTATCAGAATGCTGGGCAGAGTCTTTTGATCATGAGGGGTGAGGTCTGCAATTGGGAAGGGAAAGGAACGGGGATTTGTGGGGTCTGTGATGATGTAAAAAATCAACAATCTCTCTACCTTCGTAAGGTAGGGGTGAGACTGTCAACACACCATACACACCATTCTAGACACACTCCACTTGTAGAATTAATTACACTTAGTTCATTATCGTTGTTGTTATTGTTACAAGAAAAGTCCCGAGGTAAGAATCTATCTAACTAATAATCTTATTTTTAAATAACTAGGTAATGTTCTTGTGCTTTGCAAAGTCATAAATAAATGCATTAAACTAGCGAATAATCCTTTACTAATATCTGAATAATAAAAATATTTAAGAGACATGGTCTTCAAAAAAATAATATTAAGTGTATTTTAACATGAACTAGAATACTCTACCTTTTCATAGTAACTTTATCTCGTTCCCTACCTTTCTTGTAGATTTATCATTCAAATCATAGATGTGTAACATTATATAAAGACATAAAATGATACAATTTATCCAAACATTGTATTCATTAAAACTCAATACATTATGAAACAATACATAACACAACCATCCAAATAGACATTGTAATATAGCAAAAATAGAACAATCAAGATCCTGTTTCCAGAAAACTCAAATCTTACTGATAAAACAAAATTCAAAGTTATTTCTTTCAAGAAATTCATCAACACTTAGGGAACAAATAGATTTAACTAACAAAACTAAATTATTGTCTGAAAACATAGAAAACCAATGTTAGGATATTCTCGCTTGTATTTTTCCTTTTGTGTGAATAATATTCATATTTGGTCCTTTATTCTAGGCTCTCTGTCATGCCCTGAATTAGGGGGTGTAACTGGCACTAAATACCCTACTAGATCAAGTTACTCACTAAAACATACTAGATAACCAAACTGTGAGACAAAAAGATTGGGCAGCACAACCTCTAAAAAGTGAAGCCTGGAACCTGAAGGTCATGGCCTGAATTGGAATAAGCCGTACAAACAATGGTAGACAAGAAAAAATAAATAAAGATGTACTAGCTAGCCGACGAAGCCACAATTGAAGACATACCTATTTACACACAGATATATATGCATGCCAAGTCTATTGGCTGGAGTTTGAAACATACAAAACCAAACCCAAAATATTGTGTCCACAATACCCTCATTGAGTGACATAAGAACTGTCGGGATAAGGCCCCGATTATACCCAAACTATACAACAAAAGTAAACATCCTTTGATAGCCCCATGATAAGATGGAGCTTACCAACTCACAGATGAACCTGAATCCTAGCGAGTGGGTCGATCAGAACCCTACCTGAACCTTCTCGCACAAAACAAAAAATAGGATCCCCAGGCAATGGGACGTCAGTACGAATAAAAATATATTGGTATGTAAAGCACAAAGTAGAATCATAAATAGTTATTGTAAAAGGGTAATAAAGATACTGCCTGAAACTGAAACTCAAATAATCTCCATGGCTGACCCTTGGCCTCCTACTACTTAAATATGCATGGTACGCTCATATAATCGTATGTCGTGAATACATATATATAGTGGAAGCAAACCTTCTTCCTGGCTGACTATAAGCAGAAGACTAACGCATGCGTACACAAGTATCAAAGTGAAAGAAATGTTAAATCAACAGTGTAATAAATTTCAAATATCTCTGAATATACTGAGTATGAAACATAAGTTTTAAATAAAACATATGAAATTGAAAAACTCTTCAAAACTGTCTATCTATGACGCCTCCACTGCAAAAAGGTGAGTGTTGGGACAAGACACATGACTCTTCAAAAGAACTACTACTAACAGCTCATAGAACTGGAGTCCTCCGAAAGATAGATGGTTTTACCCAAAAGCTGACGAGTAGATGCAGTGATCGCAGTGGACTCTTGTTGAGGATACTAATAACTTGTATCCACATCATTAAAAGATATCAATCAAATGACATAAATATATTGAATGTACGAGTATGTAATCTAGCTGAATAACAAATAACTGAATGAAAGGACTACAATAGATATTGATATATACTCAACCGAATTTAAGTAAATAAAGAAGTGAAATCATTAAAACTTTTAAAAAATATTTAATAATATATGAACTCAACATATTGAGCGATATAATAAAAAATACATTTTAACTCTATTTGAGAGATTCTTTAACCGACAACCATCACTATCAGTTATGTGATGATACAACATCTCACACACACTGCCAGAACTGTCCTATATCGTGCCGGGATATAGGACACCTCAACTAAGTGGATCCACTAATCAATAAGTATTTCATCTAAAAAGTATGATACTGTACCCATGTTGGCAAGATATGATTTATGAGGATTTTGAGTTGTCTGAACTCATTCCCATATCGGTGCTCAATGCTACTCCCAATAATATATATACTCATGCTCAAATGTATAAAACATACTCTTTCTCTGGTTTGAAATAATTGCTTCTTCTTAAAAGAGGTAACTGCTCTATACTCAATCTTTCTGAAAACTCTTTTACTTTTTCAAAATAATACTCTCTTTTTTCATGTAAAAATGAAACATTTGGGAAATACTTAGTTTCTTATATTGTTGCTCAAAGCTTGGTTAAAACTCTCTCTCAGACTTCTCTTTACTTTCTCAAAATCTCAGTTTAAAACAAAAATGCTGACTTTAAAATATTCTCTTAATTTATAACTCAAAATAAGATTCATAGTGAAATATATACCTGAATGAATCAACTCAAGGATCTCAATAGAAAAATAGAAAACTCAATACTCAGAACTCAACGATATTACTCATCTCAAGAATACTCAATTCGTATGGTTCATGCTGAAATATAGATATGAACGAATCAACTCAAGAATCTTAATGCATAACATATAGAAATTGAATAATTAGGAATAAAATTTCAAAATGAAGGAGGAACTCAAGAACTCACAATCAACTCATCTCAAGAATACTCAAATCTAGGGATAGAACCCTAGATTACTCTTTTACTAATTTGAGAGTAGATGTAGGATGTAAGGATGAACTAGTCCAACACTATGATAGCCTTACATACCTGGAAGAACAAAGCTCTTGAAGAATCTTGAATATGAACTTGATTAGAAGTCTTGAAACCCTAGCTTGAAGGTGAACAAGCAAGAAAACATTTCTTAAGATTCTTGAATTTGTTTCTTGAAATCTCTATGGCCAAGAATTCTAATTTTCATTAGTGATTCATAATTGTATGGAAGAACTTGAATTGGACTGAATGAAATTCTTGGAGAAGGACTTACCTTGAAGAAGAATCCAGAAAAAGATGGAAAAAATCTTGAATGGAAGTCTGGAAAGAATCTTGAATGGAAGTCTTCTACTTTGATTTTTCCTTAAGGTTTTGCCTTAGAGTTTGAGAGAGAAGAGAATGTTGGATTAAAAGATGAAAATATGATTGGTTTGAGCCTTTAATTAGTAAAGATTTTTTTTAGGGTTTTCTTAGAGATAAAAACACAAAAACAACCCCCTTTTAATACTTTTCTTCAGTAATTTGTCACTACACTGTATCAGGTTACTAAAATGGTCATAACTTTTTACTCGAAACTCAGATTGACGCAAAACTAGTGGCCTTGAAAGAATATTCAAATATCTTTAATTTGATAGGTTATGGTCCATGTAACACTTTATATTCTAAGAGATATGATCGTTTATAGTTTACCCAAGTAGAATCTTACAGCAAAACTAAATCGATGTTGAATCTTTCAACTCAACTTTGTGCTAGGGGGTTCTAGTGACCCTAGTAACTTAGTCAGAACTTAACCTAAGCGATTCATTTACAAAAAAATCATCAAACTTAGAGCGAAAAAGGATAAAGAGTCGACCAAACCCTTCCAAGAACGCAATAGGTTTTCTTCAGTTCTAGCCCCAAAATTGAAAGATTTCTCCGTGAAATTCATCACCAGGTATGTGGGATTTCACTAGTGGATTCCTTTCGTCCACTAGGTCCCTAGAATTTAGTCAGACTCTTGATTCCTTATATCATGTTTAGACCTAGGGTTTTTAGAAACTTTATATATTTGTTGTGATTTAGCTGTTATAGTGTTCCTAATCGAATTATCATCTTTTCGTGAAATCATTGTTTGGTTCATTACATGAAACTCACAACACTAGTTGTCTAGTTTCTTTTAGTTCATGAAATGTACTTGCCAGGTCAGTAAAACAGATATTCATGCTTCAGTTTTCGAATGTCACATTATCAGTATATAATTTTTACATTATCAGATTATGCATGTCAGTATTTTGAGCTATTAAGCATTTCTATATTTCAATCATAACGTATCACATACATATTCAGTTGGGAGTAGACTTAACACCGAGTTGGTTTAGGGTTTCTATATACCCTCATAGTCCCAGAACTACGTGCCGCCGTAGGTTTAGAAGTCCCCTATGTGGGCATTATTTATAGTGATCACCCCAGTCATTCCTTGATTCCCCTGGCAAGGTATATTGGGTCCTCTCGATATGGTGTATACACCGGACTCCATATTTAGCTCACGTGATTTTATGTCGATCAATAGTAGCTCCCACTGTCAGATTCTTAGTGCATTTGAACAAGTTTTCAGATACATTTCAGTATTCAGTATTTGAATGTCATGTTAATAATCAATACTTGGTGATTGCATTTAGTTTAGTTCCTTTCAGTTATAATTCGGTATTTACATTAGTTTTCAGATCATGTGATTGCTCAGTTATGTTTTGTTTTGTTCAGCTTACATATTTGTTTAGTTATATACTATATCCTTCATGCTCAGTATATTCCAAGTATTGACCCATACTCTGTGCTACATCCTTTCATGAAGTCGGTTTAGGTCCTCAACATTGAGATCACACGTAGATCAATTCTTGATCCATACTCAACAACATCAGTGGTGAGTCATCATATTTGAGGACAACAAACATGTTTTACTATTTCAGTCTTTTAGTTCAATTTTAGTTTTGCTATAGCTAGCTGCGGCATGTCCCAACAACTCTAGTCAATGGAGCTTTTTTTAGAAATAGTGTTAGACTTAGTGTTAGTTTTTGAGTGATTGTTCAGTATCACTAAACTCTTATATATATATATATATATATAGATAGATAGATAGATAGATAGATCAATATTGTGTATTCCCCACATTCAGTTATCTTATGTTTTAAGCTTCTGCATAGTATCTTTGTTCAGTTATTTAAGTATGCTTATGATATGCCAGCTCAGGGTTAGCTTGGGGCCATTCGTGATCCTAGGTACGGTGGTTACGTCAAGGGGGTAGTCTCGGGGTGTGACAAACTTGGTATCTGAGCATTAGGTTCAAGAGTCCTAGGATGTCTGAAATCCGCACTAAGTAAAGTCTCTTTCATGGGTGTGAAGTGCACCACATCTAATGAGAGAGAGACTACGAAGTGTTTTTAGGAAGAACTTCACTCTCTTTTCTACTGTAATCGTGCGTAAGGTATGATCCAACTTCTCATTTCTAATCTGCAGTTATGAGTTTCAGATCATGCCTCCTCATAGAGCTTACAGAAGGAATGTTAATGGCCGTAATGCTAATGCAATTCCTCTAGTTCCAGACTATGAGGTTTCGAATACGGAGTTTAGAAATGCTATCCAACTCTTGGCTCAGAGTGTATCCAACCAGAACAATCAGCATGCTCTAGTTCCTACTAACACTAATGTTGGGTCAGCAGCAGCCAGGGTCTGAGATTTTGTTCGGACGAATCCGCCCGAGTTTCTAGGATCGTAGATTGGTGAGGACCCACAAAACTTCATTGATGAGGTTAAGAAAATATTTGGAGTGATGCCATAGACTGGAATGATAGGGTAGAGTTGTCATCCTACCAGCTTAAGGATGTAGCTCACATTTGGTTCACCAGTTGAAAGAAAACAGGAGTACAGATGCAGCTTTGGTGACTTGGGAATGTTTTATTGGAGCTTTTCTGGAAAGGTTCTTCCCGAGATAGTTGAGAGAGGGTAAGGCTAAGAAATTCATGAATTTGTGAAAAGGTACCATGTCATTCCAAAAATAAGGACTCAATTTCACCCAACTCTCCAGGTATGCACCATATATTGTTGCTGATCCAAGGGCACATATGAGTAAGTTTCTATTTGGGGTATCCGACTTGGTGAAGACAAAGTGGAGGAATGCTATGTTGTTAGCAAATATGAATATGGTTGAGGGAGACAAGATTAGGGAACATGCTAAGGACAATAAGACGGGTAGAATAGGAAACTATGAATACTCTCAGCAAAAATTGGGTGGTGGAAATCACTCATAGTTTTCGCAGATATCTTCAGTCCCAGCACCTTTATCAGCTAGTGCTCCATCCCCCAGGTTTCGACAGGATCAGAACGGTAGGGCATCAGTATCTAAGTCTCAGGGGAGTGCTCAGGTAACAGGACTTTCCCAGCTTGTCCAAATTGTGGTAAGAACCATCCGTGCGAGTGCCTTGCAGGAAAAGAAGGGTGTTTTGGGTATGGTCAGTCTTGCCATAGGTTGAAGGATTTCCCTTCAACTAGGATGGGGAAATGATTTAATAACAACAATAGGGATCAGTCTACAACTCCAGCAGCACCAGCAGGTCGCCCAACTCAACCAGGTGCTTCATCTGGTACAAATGGCGGTCAGCGCTAGAACAAGTTGTATGCTCTTCAGAATTGCCAAGACCAGTAATATTCTCCTGATGTAGTCATTGGTACGTTACGAGTCTTTCATTTACATTTTTATGCATTGCTAGATCCAGGGGCTACTCTTTCTTTTGTAACTCCTTATATAGCAGTAGACTTTGGTATCAGTGCAGAAACCCTCTCAAAACCCTTCTCAGTCTCTACTCCAGTTGGTGACCCAGTTATAGCTAGGCGGGTATACATAAATTATCGTGTCACATTTTCCAAGAAAGTCACCTTAGCAGATCTTGTAGGGTTAGAAATGGTAGATTTTGATATCATTTTAGGCATGGATTTGTTGCATTCTTGTTATGCCTCAGTCGATTTTAGGACTAGGACCGTTTAGTTTCAGTTTCCAAATGAACCAGTCTTAGAATGGAAGGCTAGTATCTCAGTGCCTATGTCTCGATTCATTTCTTTTTTTAAGGCCAGAAAGATAATTTCCAAAGGGTATATGTATCATCTTGTTCGGGTTAAGGATTCAATATCTGAAACCCAACTCTTGAGTCAGTCCCTATAGTAAATGATTTTCCAGAAGTGTTTCCAGAAGATCTTCCCGGAGATCCTCTTGAAAGGGAAATTGACCTCAGAATTGATCTTCTTCCAGATACCTAACCTATTTCGATTCCTCCTTGTAGAATGGCTCCAACGGAGCTTAAGGAATTGAAAGAACAGTTGAAAGACCTTTTAGATAAGGGCTTAATTAGATCTAGTATCTCTCCATGGGGTGCTCCAGTGTTGTTCGTGAAAAAGAAAGATGGCTCTCTCAGAATGTGCATTGACTATTGTCAGTTGAATAAACTCACCATCAAGAATAAATATCCTATCCCCAGGATTGATGACTTGTTCGACCAAATTTAGGGTACTAGTTATTTTTCAAAGATAGACCTCAGATTCGGCTATCATCAGCTCAAAGTTAAAGATAGTGACATTCTGAAGATAGCCTTCAGAACTCGGTATGGTCATTATGAATTCAAAGTCTTGTCTTTTGGACTAACAAATGCTCCTGCTACTTTTATGGACTTAATAAATAGGGTGTTCAAGCCGTATTTGGACTTGTTCGTAATCATATTCATTGATGATATTTCCATTTACTCTAGGAATGAGGAGGAGCACACGACTCCTCTGAGAGTGGTTCTGTAAACTTTCGAAGATCGCCAATCATTTTCTAAGTTTAGCAAATGTGAGTTTTGGTTACAATCAGTTGATTTCCTTGGTCATGTGATATCTAGTGAAGGAATCCGAGTGGATTCTCAGAACATTGAGGCAGTGAATCAATGGACCAGACCAACCTCTCCAACAAATATCAGAAGTTTCTTGGGTTTGGCTAGTTATTACATCAGATTTGTGAATACGATTGTACCAAGTGATTCTAAATTTTCTTAGGTGTTAAAGTCACTAGAGATCCCTAGCATAAAATTGAGTTGAAAACTTTCTTTCCAATTAAGTTTCACTTCGAGATGTTTCGTGGGTCAATTTCAATCAACCATATCAAATCGAAGGTCTTGAAGTCCTCTTTCCAATGCCACCAAGTTTGTCTTAATTTGAGTTTTGAGTAAATTAAATATGACTAATTTACTAGAGACGTTGTAACCTGGCAGCAACTCCATGATGGTTTCGATGTATGGAGTGAATACGAACCTCAGTGTCTGCTTGAAAAATATCCCGACTTCCAGCTCATTTTATTTATTTTTGAAAGGTATTTTAGTCCTAAAAACCCTTAGGAAGTCATCTAAATTACCCTAAACGTGTAGAAAAATAGTTTTCATTATCAAACCCTCTCATTCACTCCTAAATTTTTACACTCAAGAACTTCAAGAAACAATAAGGCTTGGGTTCATCATCCAAGATTTTCCTTCATGTTTCTTCAAGAACATTGTTCTTCCAGCTCTGTCAGTTTTCATAGTGTTGGGTTTGTTCTCCCTCACGCCATTCATGTAATTTCATCCATGAATTAGTTCTTGAAGTTGTTTGATTGGGTTTTCTTGAGAAGTTCTTCGGTTTTAACCCCATTCTTTATTATGAAGCTTTAAACATGTTATCTTTTGTTATTGCTTTCATATTGGAGTTGAATTAAGGTGAGTATTGTCTTCCCATTTTATCATTTCAGTTAGCTATGTTTAAGTTTCCCCTTACATACTCCTACATTCAATGTACTGACGTCATTCGACTTATATCGTATAAAGATGCACATACAGGTGTTCAGGATCATCAATAAGTGCTTCGTTGAGATCATTTGACATTCGAGTTAGCTTTGGTGAACCTTTTTATATTCTGGTGGACTTCACCTTTACCTTACAGTTAGTAGTTTTGAGATGTCGAGGGTCTTGTCCTGATATTTTCTTGTAAAAGTAAAGGCTTCATATATAGATGGAGTTGAGGAGTCTTTTTCAATATTACTTTCTTTGATTTTTTTTTACAAATTATAGGTATTTTGATTGAGTATTGTTCAGATTTTATTATTTTAGTATTTGAGTTTGATAGATTTTATTTAGTTTTAAGCCTACTATTGCTTGAATTAGTTTTCCGCTTGTAGTTAGGCATGATAAGCGTTTGCGTGGGACCAACAATAGTTTTTGAGTATCGGCCACGTCCATGGTGTATGCTCGGATCCTTACAAACTTGGTATTAGAGCACATAGTTCAATTGTCCTAGGGTGTCTATGAAGTCGTTCCAATAAGATCTTATTTGTGGTTGTGAGTGACCTAAGCTAGAGCCTAACTTGAAGTCTAGTGTCCTAAATAGGGTTAACATATAGATATAAGTCATAAAATCCCCTCCCTAACCTAGTACTAATGATTTATGGCCTACACGTCAAGCATGACCCCCTAGGACCCCCCAAGAGTCTTTGAGGATGACCCAAGGGAAGGTCCAAAAGCTGTCAAACACAACTTGTGACCACGATAAGGCACCCACGAGTCGTAGTAGGATCCATGCTCCGTGGTTGGGAGTCGTGGGTTGATACTTGGTCTCCCCAATGAATCCACCATTTTTCAAGTCTCTGAACAGAATGACGCCCTAGCAGGACGGTCCGTGGATGGGGTCCGTGGATCACACCTGTAAGTGTTGTCTTGGTTCTGCCTTAGTGGGGGTGTTTTGGTAAATATCTTTAAGGGTTAGTCAAGTTAAGGGACGGTTATTTTGGGTTAGTTAAAGTATTTTTAGACTATTAAAAAGATAAAACACTATTTTTCAATTCATTATTTCAAATCACTCAATTAAAAACTATTCCCTCCCTCTCAAATATTTCTCTCTCTAAGAGGAAAATCTCCATTGAAGAACAAGGTCAATGTCAAGATAGGGACTCAAGAACAAGTCTTTCTTCATCAATTTCTTGTGTAATTCAACCTAAGGTATGGATGCTCTTCATTCTTGGGTAGCTATCCCCCAAGAAGTCCATTCAGAGTATGTTTTTAAGACTTTCAGAACCTAGGGTTTTTATCTAGTCACGGGTCTTCTTTCAAAACGATTTCTATTGTTTAATTATGATTTATTATGATTGATTAAGATGATTTATGGTTATATTAATGGTATATTGTTGGATTTTGATGAAAATCTCTCTTGGCCCCATGATTTCCTCTTCTTCCTAAATTGTGAACTATGTATGGCTTGATTGATGATGAGACCGTGACAATTGATTATGTTTACATTCATTATATTTTTGAATCATGAAATCCCCCAATCTAATGGGATAAATCATGAAGTTAGGGTTGATATTGATTCCTAGCCTTGAAGGGCAATAACTAGGGTTTATATATGTTGATGAAGATTGTATATGAATTCATGATTTACTTAGATAATGATGATCCTATGACTTGTGTAATTGTGGTATTGATGTGAGATCCTTCCTCCCTATACCCTTACACTTTATTATGCATGAAGTATGTATGTATGTTATGATAAGCTTGTTGTGTTGGTTGAAAGGCTATTCTCATGAAACACTATGAATATTGTGTGAAAGGTTTACTCACATGTTGATGGTTCTAAGGTTGAAAGGACATTCTCACTTAATGAATCTATGAGCTCTTATGGTATTATGTTGGTTGGGTGCGTAGTACATTATCTTGGGAATATGAACTTAAGTTAAGACTTAATATGACTATAAAAGGGAATTATGCTTAGCAACGAGCGGATATGAATAATGAGATGGAAGTTTTTACGTTTAGCAAGTCCGTCTTCCCAATGTATGTTGTCTCATGGGATCGAAACCTTTTACGCTAGTAGTCCGGGTTTCTAGTAGCAATCCCCATATCCCATAACTATGTGCCCACATAGGTCTTTAGCTAGTGTATCCACCTAAAAGCTATTATGAAAGTTCTACCTTAGCCATGTAGGATACCTCTTTTCGTTGTGGCGGTAGAACACCGGATTCCATGTAGCTCACATGGTATATGTAGGTTAAGGCTAAACTTCCCTATATGATATGAATATGAACTATTATAAGAACATGGACTTTAATTATGATTTCTTGAGAGGTACTACTTAGTATGAGTGGGGGTATGGGGCTTCACTTATGCATTGCACAAGTAGTCTTTAAGAGGGGTTATGGTAAGGTTCTCTTATGTTATGATGACTTATGCATTATGTATGAAAGGTACGTATGAATATTAAGGTTGACTTCACTTGTTACAAGATATGAATATGAATGAATCCTTACTTATGTATGTTGGTTATGAATTAGGTAATATATGTATGTTGTTGGAGACCTAAATGTGGTACTTAGCATCTGGTAGGGTTGTGGGATCTTACCTTTGCATTGCACTAGTATGACTTTGGGTTGCTTATATGTTGAATTGACTTATGTTTCTTCATATAAGTGCATAATGGTTTCCAAACTTGATACAAGCACGATTTCAACTAAATGTCCCTTTTATGCATGTTTTTAAGGATTTTGTGCATGGCTTCCATTCTTAGTACATTATTTGTGCTAACCCATATTTTCTATTTTCTATGAGTGTAGGTTCCGGCCGTTGATACATACTACCTTCTTCAAGTGAAGTTTGGGTTGACTATTCCCTAGGCTTGGTGAGTCGTCAAGTTCAAGGACAAGATGTTATCATTTCTTAGATTTTATGTACTTACCACTCTTCAGACTTTATTGATGTAAAGGGCTCTTTTGACCCTATTTATACTCTTTATGTACTAGATGGTGATTGAGACAAGTCTAGATTCTTATTTTCGTTTACGAAAAAGAAGTTAACTTCTACTGTAAAATTTTTAAATTTTTCGCCATTATTCTATGTCGTTATGTTATGATTATGCTAAGGGTTTGTATGAGACCCATTCAGGGTCAAATACGCCATGTTACTTCTAAGGGGTAACTCCGGGTTGTGAAAAACTTAGTAATTAGAGCACAAGGTTATATAATGATTCTAGGATAAGGTCTCATGAACCACGTCTAGTAGAGTCTTGTTCATAACTGTGAAGCACGCCATACTTATGAATGAGAGGCTATAAGATGTTTAGGAACTTTCACTTATTTCATTACTCCTTAGTTGTGCCTTAGAGTTTTAACTCTCTGAAAGCCTTTTCCTAACCCTTTTCTTATGCATATAGAAATGTGACTACAAGAAGAGCTGCTGGAAGAAGAGTGGAGGAGGAGATTGCTAATGAGGGAGTTCCTCCCTAAGGTCCTCAAGGGCCTCAATTTCCTCAAGCTCCTAATGAAGAGGGGACTATGACCAATGTGGAGATAAGGACGGCTCTCCAAACATTGACTCATGCTTTAACAACTCAAGTCACTAGGGATGCTAGAGTTCAAGTGAACCCCAATGCAAGTACAACCGCTTCAAGGATTAGGGATTTCACAAGAATGAATCCCCTTACATTCTATGGATCCAAGGTGGATGAAGACCCACAAGGGTTTATTGAGGAAGTGTTTAATGTGATTGATACTATGGGTGTGTCTCCAAGAGAGAAGGTGGAACTAGCCGCCTACCAATTGAAAGATGTGGCTCAATTATGGTATGAGCAATGGAAGGATGAGAGAACCGTGAGAGCGGGCCCAGTTGATTGGGGAGTGTTCAAGTCGACCTTCCTTGATAGGTTTTTCCCCCTAGACTTTAGGGAGAGAAAGATGCAAGAATTCATCAACCTTCGCCAAGGAGGTATGAGTGTGAAAGAGTATAGCCTTAAGTTCACCCAATTGTCTAAATATGTTCCAACCTTAGTGGTGGACTCTAGGGCCAAGATGAACAAATTTGTTATGAGGATATCCAACTTGGTAGTCAATGAATGTCATTCGGCAATGCTCATCCCAAGTATGAATATTTCACGTCTGATTGTTCATGCCGAGCAAATTGAGGAACCAAAGCTCAAGGAAGTGAATAGAGAAGTAAAAAGGGCAAGGACCGATCATGGGAAGTTTTCCAAGGGTAAGTTTGAGGTTCAAGGTAAATTGAGATTCAAGAAGAGATTTTCCAAACAAGGCTCATCTATCACTCCAAGGGTCAACAAAGATAGGGTGTCTAACCCTAATCTACAAGGAGGTAATACTGGTAGATCTTATGTTGAAAGATTTAGTTGTGTTAAGTGCGGCAAGAAGCATGATGGCAAGTGCTTAGTTGGCACATATGGTTGCTTTAATTGTGGGAAGAGCGGTCGTATGAAGAGAGATTGTACCATACTAGAGGTTCAAGGGAGAGAGGGCAAGAAAGTCCCTCCAAGGGGCTCAAAATTTGATGCTCTCAAGAAGAACCATTTCTATGCTTTTTAATCTCGAGGTGACCAAGAGAGCTCACCGAATATTGTTACGGGTATGTTGCAAGTCTTTTCCATTGATGTTTATGCATTATTAGACCCCGGTGCCACTTTATCTTTTGTTACACCTTTTGTGGCTATGAAATTTAAAGTGCTCCCCGAAGAGTTACTAGAACCTTTTTTGGTGTCTACCCCGGTTAGTAACTCGGTAGTAGCAAAAAGAGTCTATAGGAGTTGTCCTATTTCTTTGTCTCATAAAGTCACTTTGGTTGATTTGGTAGAATTAGACATGCTTGATTTTGATATAATTTTGGGCATGGATTGGTTGCATACATGTTATGCTTCAATAGATTGTAGGACCCGTGTGGTCAAATTTCAATTTCCAAAAGAGCCAATTTTAGAGTGGAAAGTGGGGAATTTTATTCCTAGAGGTCAATTTGTTTCATGTCTAAAATCTAGAAAAATGATCTCCAAGGGGTGCATGTATCATAATGTTAGGATTATGGATGTTGAGTCCAAGGTTCCTTCTTTAGAGTCAGTCTCCGTGGTGAGTGAGTTTCTAGAAGTCTTTACCGATGACTTGCCCGGCATTCCTCCCTAACAGGAAATAGACTTTGGCACTGATATTTTGCTGGATACCCATATCTATCCCTCCCTATAGAATGGCTCCAGTCGAATTGAAAGAGTTGAAGGAGAAACTCAAGGACTTGGTAGACAAGGCATTTATTCAACCAAGCATATCTCCATGGGGTGCTCCAGTATTGTTTGTGAAGAAGAAAGATGGGTCCCTTAGGATGTGTATTGATTACCTCCAATTGAACAAGGTCACTATAAAGAATAGGTATCCACTTCCTAGGATTGACGATTTGTTTGATCAACTCTAAGGGGCTAACTTTTTCTCCAAAATAGATCTTCGTTCGGGTTACCATCAACTAAGGGTAAGAGGATGTGACATTCCTAATATGGACTTTATGACCCGGTACGGTCACTACAAATTTGTTATTATGTCTTTTGGGTTAACAAATACCCCGGTGGAATTCATGGACCTAATGAATAGGGTATTTAGCAAATATTTTGATCTATTCATGATGTGAGGGTGAACATACATATCATTTGAGGATTGTATTGCAAGTCCTTACAGATCACAAATTGTATGCAAAGTTTAGCAAGTGTGAGTTTTGGCTAAGATCGGTTGTTTTTCTTGGTCATATTATGTCGGGTATAGGTATTGAGGTAGATCCTAAGAAGATGGATGTGGTGACGAGTTGCCCTAGAACTCTATCACCTACCCATATTAGAAGCTTCTTGGGTTTGCCCGGCTAATATAGGAGGTTTGTTGATGGTTTTTCCTCCATTGATTTTCCGTTGACGGATTTGACTCAAAAGAAAGCTAAGTTTGTGTGGTCGGAGGCTTGTGAGAAAAGCTTCCAAGAATTGAAAGATAGGCTTATATCCGCTCTGGTGTTGACCTTATCGGAGGGTATCGATGCGTTTGTGGTATATTGTGACGCTTCTCGAGTGGGTTTGGGATGTGTCCTTATGCAATGTGGTAAAGTGATTGCCTATGCTTCAAGTAAACTTAAGGTTTATGAGAATAATTATCCGACTCATGATTTTGAATTAGCGGCGGTAGTGTTTGCTTTGAAAATATGGAGACATTACTTATATGGGGTCTATGTAGATGTGTTTACCGACCACAAGAGTCTTCAATATGTATTTAGCCAAAAAGACTTGAATCTCCGACAAAGAAGGTGGTTAGAGATTTTGAAGGATTATGACATGAGTGTCCTTTACCACCCCGATAAAGCTAATGTAGTTGCGGATTCCCTAAGTAGATTGTCCATGTGTAGTGTGGCTCATGTAGAAGCTGAGAAGAAGGAATTTGTTCGTGATATGCATAGGTTGCCCCAGTTAGGTGTCCAACTAGTGGATTCCACCAAGGGTGAATTCATGGTCCATAATAGTTTTGAATCGTCCTTTGTGGTTGATGTAAAGTCTAAGCAACACCTTGATCCCATATTAATGGAGTTGAAAGAATCAGTTCTCAATAAGTCTGTCGAGGCTTTCTCCCAAGGGGGATATGGGGTTCTTAGGTACCAAGGTATATTATGTGTTCCGGATGTTGATGGCTTAAGGGAGAAAATTTTAGAAGAGGCTTATGGTTCGCGGTATTCTATTAATCTGGGAGCCACCAAGATGTACCGTGACCTACGGGAAGTCTATTGGTGGAATAGTTTGAAAAAGGATATAACGGGTTTTATAGCCAAGTGTCAGAATTGCCAACAAGTTAAGGCCGAGCATCAAAGGCCTGAGGGGTTTTCCCAAAATATAGATATTCCCACTTGGAAGTGGGAGGATGTGAATATGGATTTTATTGCGGGGTTTCCTCATACTCGAAGGCAATGTGATTCTATTTGGGTCATTGTTGATAGAATGACAAAATCAGCCCACTATATTCCCGTTAAGACTTCATTTTCGGTGGAATACTATGCAAAGTTGTAAATCAATGAGATAGTGACGTTGCATCGGGTCCCCTCATCTATCATTTCCGATCGGGGTACTCAATTTACTTCACATTTTTGAAAAGCATTCCAAAAAGGACTTGGTACCAATGTTAAACTTAGTACCGCTTTCCACCCTCAAACGGATGGTCAAGAGGAACGCACCATTCAAACCTTAGAGGACATGTTGAGGGCATGTGTGATAGATTTCAAGGGTAGTTGGGATGACCATCTCCCATTGATTGAGTTTGACTACAACAATAGTTACCACTCAAGCATTGCCATGGCTCCGTTTGAAGCCCTTTAGGTAGAAGGTGTAGATCTTCGGTTGGTTGGTTTGAAGTAGGTTAATTTGCTCTAGTTGGTCCCGAACTAGTTTATGAGGCCATTGAAAAAGTTCGACTCATTAGAGAGGGGTTGAAGACGGCCCAAAGTCGGCAAAAGTCATATGCCGATGTTAGAAAGAGGGATCTTGAATTTGAGGTTGGTGATTGGGTCTACTTGAAAATTTCACCTATGAAAGGTGTGATGAGGTTTGGTAAAAAGGGGAAGCTTAGTCCCCGGTATGTGGGCCCTTATCAAATATTGAAGTGTATTGGGAAAGTTGCATATGAATTAGACTTGACAAGTGAGTTGGCTCCGGTTCACCCGGTGTTTCATGTTTCCATGCTTAGGAAGTGTATGGGTGATCCGGTATCCATCCTTTCTTTGGATGTGTTAGGAGTTGATGAGTGTCTATCCTATGAAGAGGTCCCGGTGGAGATTTTGGACCGGCAAGTTAAGAGGTTAAGAAACAGAGAAGTAGTTTCCGTTAAAGTCTTCTGGAGGAATCACTTAGTTGAGGGTGCTACATGGCAGGCCGAGGCCGATATGAAGTCCCGTTCTCCTCATCTCTTTGCTTCTACTCCTATCCAAACTTGAGGTAAATAGTTTTCTTAAGTTTGGTGTTTTGGAAGTCATATGTGCTATGAGTTTTGTTTATGATTTCCTTATGTTATGCATGTTCTTGTGAGAATTCATGTTTAGTATAAATTGAGTTTTCTTGGATTATATGTTCCTCATGTTGATTTGTATTTTAGTATGATGATTGCATTTCTGACTTCATGAGGTGAAATGATGAACATGCTTAGTTATGTTTTGATAAAATGATATATTGGCTCCATATTGTTGTGTTGAGCTTGCTTTTAGTTGGAGAAGGTAGTTCCTCCTATGAACATGATTTATGTTGTATTTCATGCATATTGGGTTGGTAGATGTAGTTCCTACTTACTTATATTTCATGGGCCATGTTGTGAAATGGAGTTGAAGTTTCCTCCTTCTGAATAGTGCATGTGGTGAATAGTGCAATTATAAGTTTTGCACATTTTTTATGTTACATGTTTGTTGGGCTGTTAGTCTTGAGTTTCTAACTTAGTTTGGTTTCAAGATCATCATTCGAGGACGAATGTTCCCAAGGGGGACAAAATGTAACTCCCCGAAAATCTAGTGACCTAAGCTAGAGCCTAACTTGAAGTCTAGTGTCCTAAATAGGGTTAACATATAGATATAAGTCATAAAATCCCCTCCCTAACCTATTACTAATGATTTATGGCCTACACGTCAAGGCATGACCGCCAAGGACCCCCCCCCCCAAGGGTCTTTGAGGATGACCCAAGGGAAGGTCCAAAAGCTGTCAAACACAGCTTGTGACCATGATAGGGCACCCACGAGTCGTGGTAGGATCCATGCTCCGTGGTTGGGAGTCTTGGGTTGATACTTAGTCTCCCCAATGAACCCACCATTTTCCAAGTCTCTGAACAAAATGATGCCCTAGCAGGACGGTCCGTGGATGGGGTCCGTGGATCACACCTGTAGGTGTTGTCTTGGTTCTGCCTTAGTGGGGGTGTTTTGGTAAATTTCTTTAAGGGTTAGTCAAGTTAAGGGACGGTTATTTTGGGTTAGTTAAAGTATTTTTAGACTATTAAAAATATAAAACACTATTTTTCAATTCATTATTTCAAATCACTCAACTAAAAACTATTCCCTCCCTCTCAAATATTTCTCTCTCTAAGAGGAAAACCTTCATTGAAGAACAAGGTCAATGTCAAGATAGGGGCTCAAGAAAAAGTCTCTCTTCATCAATTTCTTGTGTAATTCGACCTAAGGTATGGATGCTCTTCATTCTTGGGTAGCTATCCCCCAAGAAGTCCCTTAAGAGTATGTTTTTAAGACTTCCAAAACCTAGGGTTTTCATCTAGTCACGGGTCTTCTTCCAAAACTATTTCTATTGTTTAATTATGATTTACTATGATTGATTAAGATGATTTATGGTTATATTAATGGTGTATTGTTGGATTTTGATGAAAATCTCTCTTGGCCCCATGATTTCCCTTCTTCCTTAATTGTGAACTATGTATGGCTTGATTGATGATGAGAGCGTGACAATTGATTATGTTTACATTGATTATGTTTTTGAATCATGAAATCCCTCAATCTAATGTGATAATTCATGAAGTTAGGGTTGATATTGATTCCTAGCCTTGAAGGGTAATAACTAGGGTTTATATATGTTGATGAAGATTGTATATGAATTCATGATTTACTTAGATAATGATGATCCTATGACTTGTGTAATTGTTGTATTGATGTGAGATCCTTCTTCCCTATACCCTTACACTTTATTATTCATGAAGTATGTATGTATGTTATGATAAGCTTGTTGTGTTGGTTGAAAGGCTATTCTCATGAAACACTATGAATATTGTGTGAAAGGTTTACTCACATGCTGATGGTTCTAAGGTTGAAAGGACATTCTCACCTAATGAATATGAGATCTTATGGTATTATTATGGGTGGGTGTCTAGTGCATTATCTTGGGAATATGAACTTAAGTTAAGACTTAATATGACTATAAAAGGGAATTATGCTTAGCATCGAGCGGATATGAATAATGAGATGGAAGTTTTTATGTTTAGCAAGTCCGTCTTCCCAATGTATGTTGTCTCATGGGATGGAAACCTTTTACGCTAGAACACCATATCCAATGTAGCTCACATGGTCTATGTAGGATAAGGCTAAACTTCCCTATATGATATGAATATGAACTAGTATAAGAACATGGACTTTAATTATGACTTCTTGAGAGGTACTACTTAGTATGAGTGAGGGTATGGGACTTCACTTATGCATTGCACAAGTAGGCTTTAAGAGGGGTTATGGTGAGTTTCTCTTATGTTATGATGACTTATGAATTATTTATGAAAGGTATGTGTGAATGTTAAGGTTGACTTCACTTGTTACAAGATATGAATATGAATGAATCCTTACTTATGTATGTTTTATATGAATGAGGTAAAGTAAGATATGTATGTTGTTGGTGACCTAAATGTGGTACTTAGCATTTGGTAGGGTTATGGGATCTTACCTTTGCATTGAACTAGTATGGCTTTGGTTGTTTATATGTTGAACTGACTTATGTTTCTTCATATATGTGCATAGTGGTTTCCAAACTTGATAAAGGCATGATTTCAACTAGATGTCCCTTTTATGCATGTTTTTAATGATTTTGTGCATGGCTTCCATACTTAGTACATTATTTGTGCTAACCCATTTTTTCTACATTTTATAAGTGTAGGTTCCGGCCGTTGATTCATACTACTTACTTCAAGTAAAGCTTGGGTTGACTATTCCCTAGGCTTGGTGATTCATCAAGTTCGAGGACAAGATGCTATCATTTCTTAGCTTTTATGTACTTTCAACTTTTGAAACTTTATTGATGTAAAGGGCTTTTTGACCCTATTTGTACTCTTTATGTACTAGATGGTGATTGAGACAAGTCTAGATTCTTATTTTTGTTTATGAAAAAGAAGTTGACTTCTATTGTAAAACTTTTAAATTTTCCGAAATTATTCAATGTCTTTATGTTATGATTATTCTAAGGGCATGTATGAGACCCATTCGGGGTCAAGTACGCCATGTTACTTCTAGGGGTAACCCCGGGTTGTGACATTAGTGATACTGAACAATCACTCAAAAACTAACGCTGAATGTAATATTATGTCTAAAAAAGCCTCTACTAACTATAGTTGCTGGGACATGTCCCCAACTAACCCTACCAAACATAAAACTGAAATAAACGACTAAAATGGAAAACATGTATGTTGTCCTCGAAGTATGAAGACTCACCACCGATGCTGCTGAATATGGATCGGGAATCGATGTACGCTTGATCTGAATGTTGAGGACCTAAACCTACATCATGAAAAGATGTAGTGCAGAGTATGCGTCAGTACTTGGAATGTACTGAGCATGTATGATAGGATATAAGTTGAAACAAGGCATAACTAAGCAATACTGTGAACTGCGCAAGAATGTAAATTCTAAAAACATAACTAAAAAGCTAAGTTGAATGCAATGACCAAGTACATAACATGTTGAGACTGAATACTGAAGTATAACTGAAAACCTGGTCAAAAGCACTAGAGTCTGACTGTAGGCGCTACTAATAACCGACATAACCACCACGTGAGCTAAATGTGGTGTCCAATGTATACACCCCATCGAAGGGCCCTGTCACGACCCAGGGGTACACCCTAGATGTAACATGGCACATAGAACTCCGAAGGACTCAATGTAAGCCACTTAGCATATCATACCATAAGATAATAGAAAAAGTGCGGAAATTTTGAAACATTTTCCATAGAATCAAAGTCTTTATAAAAGCAAAGCGGAAGACTTATTACACTTGTCTCAAACCATCTAAACAACTGTGAATAACTCTTGGGACACAACTCATAAAATAGTCTAAAACATAAAACAAAGACATAAAGGAAATGCTGATTATATCCTCGATGCTATGAGGACTCATCAAGTCTTCAACTCCTTGCTTCTACTAAGAACCTATCCTCAGAGAAGGAATTCAAAATCGCTGGACCCTACATTTGATGAGAATGTAGGAAAGAGTATGCCTTAGTACAAAATGTGCTAAATATGATATCTAGCATAACATCATAAGAGCATAACATAAGGGTTAATCAATATAAATCGTATGCCATAATCATAAGCGATACTTCATGAAACATATACTATAAGCATAAGAGACAACAACATAGTCATAGGCATAGTCTCCAACATAGGCATAATATAAGCATTATTCAACCCTTACTCTTTCACATCATAAGAGAACTACTTCTCAAGTAACCTCAAAGCATATTTTTGCAATGCATGGATGAGACCCCATAATCCCATCAACACTAAGTACCATTTTTAGGTCATCATAATCATACTTACCCTCTTAGGATCTCATCCTTAGCATAATTCTCATAGACAAGAGAACCTTCACCTTTAGTCAAACATATCAAGGAAGGAAACTATAGTAACAATCCAAGATAAGCATACAATATATAAGAGAAACACTTCATAAGTCACCTCAAGGCAAGCTTGTGCAATGCATGAAAAAGACCCATAAGCCCACCCATGCTAAGCTAGACACTTTAGGCTCTCATTCATATTTATCATCTCTTATTCTCATAGTTAACTTATTTCTCATAGACAAGGGAAATAACCTCTAGTCATACATGTATTGGAAGGGCCTTTCAAGCTACAATCCAAATTAGTCATGCTCATACTTCATAGATCATATTACTCTTTACTTATTCTTAAGACATGGTAACTCACCTCTATATGTCTATCATAAGGGCCAATGGGTATTCACCTTTCTATGTTTATCATAAAGGCCAAATAGGTTTTCACCTCTTACTTTACATGTATAGTCATAGGTATTCGCCTCCATAACTATTTTACGGAAACATAGGTAATCACCTCCATGCCCTACTATTATATGATATAGGTATTTGTCTCCACATCATTACATGAGGATCATATGTATTCGCCTCCATGATCAACATAAAGGCTAATGGGTATTCACCTCTTGCCTTACTATGGAATTTATATATTATGGGTAGTCACCACACACTTCTTATATCATGTCATGGGTAATCACCTCTTGTTTATCTATTTTGGGATAAGGGAAGTCACCTCACATCAAAGGTATTTGGGGGAATCACCACAAACCTCATCACATTTCATAGTCCTTGGACTTTGATTCATTTTAGGTGAGCACGTATTTCAACCTAGAATCATTCTATGTGAGAGAACCTTTCATATCATATTATATTCATGCATAAGTCTGTGTGAGAGAATGACCTTTCAACAACACAACAACATATCATAATCATAGACACTTTACTCTCAAAGTGTTCTTTAAGCATATACTATACTTCATAAAACATGCATAATATCATGTCTTTTCCTTTTAAGGGTCAAGGCTTATATTAAATCAACACATCTAGAATGACTACATTAGACATGTATATAATCATATCTCAAGTGATTCTATCACTTCATGCATTCAACTATTCATGGTTAAGGTAGATTAGGTGTGTAGAGTCCTTCCACAACAATTATATCTGAAGTCTACCATTATCCTATAAGCTTCACTCTTAGAGCCTTAACATACATAATTCATCATATAGGCTTTACTCTCAAAACCCTAGTGATCAAAATTCATGACTACAAGCCTTACTCTCAAAGATTTATTTTTTACAATCATCATACATACCTAGATTTCAAGTCATTCTAATCACATGCTTCATTATTAAGTGATTCTAGTCATAAATCATCATAAACGTTCAATATCAAGCCTTACTAGTCATGATCCATCACATATACTTTATTATAATTCAATTAATGTCTACTTGATTTTATTCATGCACAATTACTATACATATCACTAATTCTAGAAGATCATCTACGAATCCTGAATTTTCTTTCACAAGGCATAAACCCACATTACTTCAATTTTATCAATTAAACTAGGGTTAGCCATGGAAAACATGTAATTTTATCATAATAACATGATTCACTACAAATTCTATCATAAACAATCAATACCCACTCAATTGGGTCAACATACAACATAACCCACAACATTGAAGAAACCCTAACTTGAATTGGGGAATTCTTCATCAAATTAGGGAATTTCAGGGGACTCCATGGATGGAAGAATCCATGGATGAGTAAGATATCATACCCTGGATACAAATCCCTCACAAAACTTGGAATATTGGAGGAATTTGACCTAGCATGACCCTCTGCTTCTCCCTCTTATTCTTCAGAGAGAATTTTTGAGAAGATGAACTTTGGGATCTTTTGGGGTTTTGGAAATAATGACTTAATTGGGGTGGTTAATGGCTTAAAATACCTTATATAGGTGTATAAAGTCTATACAAAATGACCTCACTTAATAATCACTTAAAATGGAATTTCCCAAAATGCCCCTCACTAGGCAGCCGACTCCCAGGCACCACGGCAGGCTCCACGAGCCGTGGTCCTGCCTGTGGTCCTTGGGAAGTAGCTTGGACTTCACAAGTTTAAGGCACCTTCACAAGCTTTCCCACGATCCGTGGTCTTCACCAGTGGCCGTGAAGTGGCTCGTGAAGGTGAGTCACTTTGAGGCAACTTCAAGGGAGCAACTTCCTTGGCCTTCACGGACCACACCACGAGCCGTGGTCCTCACCACTGGCCGTGATGGTGGTAGTGGAGATGAGGCAGTGCATCCCCAAGCTTGGGGCAGCCTTGGCCCTTGGCTTTGACCTTGCCCCTTGGCCTTGCCCCTTGCCCCTTGGCTTTGGCCCTTGCCCCTTGGCTTTGGCCCTTGCCCCTTGCCTTGGCTGTTGTTGTCCTCACACTTTGCCCTAGTTTTTCTACTAAACTACGGGGTGTTACAATATCTCCCCCTTGGGAACATTCATCCTCAAATTACGATTCTAAGACCTCTTAAGGTCACAACTCTAGACTAGCAACCCATCATGCATGCAACTCATCTAAATGCACATAAACAAAGGAGGAAAACTTCAACTCCAAGATAAACATACTCAATGCAACACAAGGAAGTGGGAACTACATCTAACAACCCATTATGCATGAAATTCTACATCTACTCGTATTCAAGGAGGAACTACCATCTCCTAGCTACAACATGCTCAACATACATTCATGGAGCCTATATGCAATTTACTCTCAAAAAGCATTAATTCAAGGAGGAATGTTTCAACTCCAAACTAAGGCATGCTCATTAATTCATCTCATGAAGTCTATAGGCACCTCTACTCAATGCACTACAACATGAGGAAAACAATGCATGCAAGTCATTTCTACCAAGACCTAAGCTTTGTCATGAACATGCACAATATGAGAAAATCATGGAAACATCTAAAACTCACATGACTCCACGCACAGATCAAACCATGAACATTAAGAACACTCAACGACCTTGCTATCTAGGCACACCATCTCCCCTGTGTGAGTAATCCTAGGTGGACTTTCTAAACACCATCATTTAATTCTAAGGTAGGATCGAGTTATCATTTAAGCTCTCACCAACATACCCAAAGCTCAAAATGGCCAAGTAGGGTTTTACTATCAACAACACATAACAATAATGTAGCCCACTCATACTCAAGACAACATCAAAGTCTAACATATAAAGTCACAAAAGACCAACCATTATCGGAATTTAGTAAATCATTAAACACATACCGCTATCAACATTTGAAGGTCACTCTTGTTCATCTCTAGCTTGAAGAGCTTAAGACCTATTCTTCTTTGGAGCACTCCCACCCAAACCAATTGGACCAGAGAAAGGGTACGGTTGGGACCTACGACGACTATCCCTTAATATCTAGCAACTTTAGGGAAATGCCTTATCTTGTGGCCCAACTCACCACACCCAAAACAAACATTAGAACCCACTAGATATTCACCCTCATGCCTTCTATCACACTTACTACATCTCGGCAATAGAACCCCACTACTATCTCCTTGTGGCTTAGGATTAGGCACCCCTTTTTGGTTGAACTTAGGAGTGTTAGAGGGACCTAACTTTTGTCTATACCTAGGGCGACCATGTCCATCGGACTCATCATGAAAGGACTTATCATCATCCATTGTAGACCTCTTTCTCTCCCTAGATTTCTCTTCCTTGAGCTTTAATTTCTTAATTTGTTGGGCATGCACCATAAGACGTGAGATATCCATATCATGATGGATATGTCATTCGTTTGCAACCAAGTCAGAAACACCCGTCAAGAACCTACTCATCATATCTCTCGAATCCACCACCATAGGTAAAGCATACTTGGATAGTTGGGTAAATTTCAAGGCATACTCCTTGACACTCATGCTACATTGCCTAAGGTTAATGAACTCTTCCACCTTAGCTTCCCTCAACTCTTGGGGGAAAGAACCTATCAAGAAATGCCAACTTAAACACCTCCCACTCTATGGGACCCACTTCTATCGGTCTATTCTCTTTCCATTGTTCATACCGTACTTGTACTACACCCCTCAATTGGTAAGCGGCTAACTCCGCTTTATCTACCAAAGTCACCCCCATGATATCAAGTACCTTATAAACCTCGTCTATAAACCCTTGAGGATCTTCTTCCACTTTGGAGCCATAAAACTCTAGAGGATTAATCTTAATAAAATCCCTTACTCTTGAAGCCGCGGAATTCACATTTAGATTCACCAGAGCAACCACTTCCCTATTGACTTGCGCCGTCATGTCTTGAGCCAACATTTGGATAGTAGACATAAACTCCGCATGAGTAACATTCTCCCATATAGGGTCAATTGGAACTTGGGGAGGAACTTGGAGAGGAACATCTTGCTCCTCATTGCCTACCTCATTCCTCCTAGCATTTTCCCTTGTATTAGCCATACCTTGAAAACCATAAGGCACAGATAAGGAGAAAGACGTAATAGAGTTAAACTCTATGACACGACTTAGAAAATGAAGAAGTGAAGTTTCCTAAACATCCAATAGCCTCCTATTCATAAATGTGGCGCTCTTCACATTTATGAACAAGACACTACTAGATGTGGTTTGAGACATCCCAAAAACATTCTAAACTTTGTGCTCTGATTACCAAGTTTGTCACGACCCATGGGTACACCCTAGATGTAACATGGCACATAGAACCCCGAAGGACTCAATGTAAGCCACTTAGAATATCATAACATAAGATATTAGAAAAGTGCAGAAATTTTGAAACATTTTCCATACAATCAAAGTCTTTATAAAATCAAAGCGGAAGTCCTATTACACTTGTCTCAAACCATCTAAACAACTTTGAATAATTCTTGGGACACAGCCCATACAGTAGTCTTAAACATAAAAGAAATACAAAGGAAATGGTGGCTATATCCTCGATGCTATGAGGACTCACCAAGTCTTCAAGTCCTTGCTTCTACTAAAAACCTATCCTCAGATATGGAACTCAAAATCGTCGGACACTACATTTGATGAGAATGTAGGCAAGAGTATGCATTAGTACAAAATGTACTAAATATTATATCTAGCATAACATCATAAGAGCATAACATAAGGGTTAGTCAATATAAATCATATGCCATAATCATAAGAGATACTTCATGAAACATATACTATAAGAATAAGATACAACAACATAGTCATAGGCATAGTCTCCAACATAGGCATAATATAAGCATTATTCAACCTTTACTCTTTCAAATCATAAGAGAACTACTTCTCAAGTTACATCAAAGCATACTTGAAAAATGCATGGATGAGACCACATAATCCCATCCACACTAAGTACCACTTTTAGGTCATCATAATAATACTTACCCTCTTAGGATATCATCCTTGGCATAATTCTCATAGACAAGGGAACCTTCACCTTTTGTAAAACATATCAAGATAGGCAACTATAGCAACAATCCAAGCTAAGCATACAACATATAAGAGAAACACTTCATAAGTCACCTCAAGGCAAGCTTGTGCTATGCATGAATAAGACCCCATAATCCCACCCATGCTAAGCTATCCACTTCAGGCTCTCATTCATATTTATCATCTCTTATTCTCATAGTTAACTTATTTCTCATAGACAAGGGAAATCACCTCTAGTCATGTGTGTGTTGGAAGGGCCTTTCAAGCTACAATCCAAATTAGTCATGCTCATACTTCATAGCTCATATTACTCTTTACTTATTCTTAAATCATGGGAACTCACATCTATATGTTTATCATAAGTTCCAATGGGTATTCACCTGTCTATGTTTATCATAAAGGCCAAATGGGTATTCACCTCTTACGTTACATGTATAGTCATAGGTATTTGCCTTCATAACTATTTTAGGGAAACATAGGTATTCACCTCCATGCCCCACAATTATATGATATATGTGTTCGCCTCCATATCATTACATGAGGATCATAAGTATTCGCTTCCATGATCAACATAAAGGCTAATGGGTATTCACCTCTTGCCTTACTATGGAAGTTATATATTATGGGTAGTCACCACACACTTCTTATATCATGTCATGGGTAATCACCAGTTGTTTATCTATTTAGGGATAAGGGAAGTCACCTTACATCCCTCTCATACAAATGTATTTGGGGGAATCACCACAAACCTCATCACATTTCATAGTCCTTGGACTTTGATTCATTTAGGTGAGCAAGTATTTCAACCTAGAATCATTTTATGTGAGAGAACCTCTCATATCATATCATATTCATGTATAAGTGTGTGTGAATGAATGCCCTTTCAACAATACTACAACATATCATAATCATTGACACTTTATTCTCAAAGTGTTCTTTAAGCATATACTATACTTCATAAAACATGCATAATATCATGTCTTACCCTTTTAAGCGTCAAGGCTCATATTGAATCAACGCATCTAGAATGACTACTTTAGACATGGATATAATTATAGCTCAAGTGATTCTATCACTTCATACATTCAAATATTCATATTTAAGGTAGATTAGGTGGGTAGAGTCCTTCCACAATAATTATATCTAAAGTCTACCATTATCCTATAAGCTTCACTCTTAGAGCCTTAACATACATAATCCATCATATTGGCTTTACTCTCAAAACCCTAGTGATAAACATTCATGACTACAATACTTACTCTCAAATCTTTACTTTTTACAATCATCATACATACCTAGGTTTCAAGGAATTCTAATCTCAAGCTTGATTAATAAGTGATTCTAGTCATAAGTCATCATAAAGGTTGAATCTCAAGTCTTACTAGTCATGATCCATCACATATACTTAATTCTAATTCAATTCATGTCTACTTGCTTTTATTCATGAACAATTACTATACATACCACCAATTTTAGAAGATCATCTATGAATCCTCAATTTCTCTTCATAAGGCATAAACCCACATTATTTCAATTTCATCAATTAAACTAGGGTTAGCCATGGAAAACATGTAATTTCATCATAATAACATGATTCACTACCAATTCTATCAGAAACAATCAATACCCACTCAATTAGGTCAACATATAACATAACCCACAATATTGAACAAACCGTAACTTAAATTGGGGAATTCTTCATCAAATTGGAGAATTCTAGGGGGCTGCATGGATGGAAGAATCCATGGATGAATAAGCTATCATACCTTGGATACAAATCCCTCCCAAATCTTGGAAGATTGGAGAAATTTTCCCTAGCTTGACCCTCTTCTTCTCCATTTTTTTTTTGTTGAGTTTTCTAGAGAGAATTTTTTAGAAGATGAACTTTGGGATCTTTTGGGGTTTTGGTCCTTGGGCATTGGCTTGTCCTTGGTGTCTTGGCCTTCACAAGTTGAAGGGACCTTCAAGAGCCTTCCCACGAGCCGTGAAGTGGCTCGTAAAGGTGAGGCACTTTGAGGCAGCTTCAAGGGAGCTTCCTCCTTGGCCTTCACGGACCACACCACGAGTTGTGGTCCTTACCACTAGCCGTGGTGGTGTTTGTGGAGATGAGGCAGTGCATCCCTAAGCTTGGGGCAGCCTTGGCTCTGGGCCCTTGCCTTGGCTCTTTTTGCCCTCACACTTAGCCCTTGTTGGTATACTAAACTATGGGGTGTTACATGCCCGATATACATTGCTAGGGGTATAAAGGCATGACTAGAGTGATCACTAAAACTGATGCCCACAGAGTGGACTTAACCTATGGAGGCACGTAGTTCTAGGACTATGAGGGTACGCTGAAACCCTACCCCACTCATTTCTGAGCCTACTCCCAACTGAATATGTGTATGATACATTTTGACTAAAATACTGAAATACTGAATAGCTCAAACTACTGCCATGCAAATCTGAGAATGTAACAATTATATACTAATAATGTGACATTCAAAAATTGAAGCATGTATATCTGTTTAACTGACCTAGCATGTGTGATTCATGAACAAAGAGAATCTACACAACTAGGTTTTTGAGTTTCATGCAAAGAACTAAGCAATGATTCCACAAAAATATGATAATCTAATTAGGAATTCTCTAACAGCTAAATCACTACCAATATCTAAGGTTTTAGAAATAGGTCTAAGCAAGATATAGTGAATCAAGAATCTGACTGAATTCTAGGGACCTAGTGGACGAAAGGAATCCACTAGTGAAATCCCACATACCTGGTGACAAAATTGATGGAGAAATCTTTCGATTTCGGGGATGGAACTGAAGAAAATTTCTACGCTCTTGGAAGGTTTTGGGTCACCTATTTCTCTTCTTTTTTGTTCTAGGCTTGGTGAATCTAAGAGAATAAAGGTTCAAGGTATGTCTGGCTAAGTTATTAGGCTTAAACTGAGTAAAATAACATATTTTAGGCATCAAATGACCTAGTTTAAGTGCCCAACACATAGGGGAAAGGACCAAAACGACCCTGACTTAATTCTGACGAAGCTCATCCACGGAAGGAACGACGGTCCGTCGTTTGGACTATCGTCCATCATTTGGGTTCGTCGTTCATGATCTGCCCAACATGGCTTCACTAAAACGAGCATAACTTTTTTTTTTAGATGGGATTCTCGAAAACTTGGTGGCGTTGAAAAGAGGATACAATTATCTTTTATTTGACAGGTCATGGGCCACTTAATTCCTTGTGTGCTAAGAGTTATGACCGTTTGAAGTTGACCCAACATCAAGTTCCCTCTAACTGGCTGCTGACCCTCACCTACGGTCAGTCCTAAGACCCGTAGGTCTAACCACGGACCGTACTGGTCGACAGTGGGTGGAATAAAAGTCTATAAAGATTTGGGCCTTAACAACGTAACTCCACCTACGGTCCGTGGTCCTACCTACGGTTCGCGGGTGGTTCCATTGGTATTGGCACCAGATTTTTTGAAAACTAGAATTTTCTTTGTTTTGAGATCCGAGGTGTTACATTACCTCCTCCTTGGGAACATTCTTCCTTAAATGAAGTCTAAACTAGCTGAGTATGTAGGGAAAGAGCTGCAATCCCTATAACTAAGTACTAGAAGCTGGTATTTGAGTGGACTGAGTTCCCAAATCATGCAAATATGCTGAAAATGCAAGAACAACTGAAGGAACAAGGTACTAAGGCTGAATTTACACATGACTAAACTGAAAGACTTGAGAGGAAACTAATATCTCAAGTTGAAAAAAAATCGAAAGGAAAGAGGTGAGGATACTTTGCCTTCATGGCTGCTTGTGCTCCCCAAGTAGTTCCCTCTATGGACTGACACCTCCAAGTTTGTCAAATCTCATCACCCCCTTCATAGGTGATACTTTCAGGAAAACCCAATCACTTATCCCAAACTCTAAGTTCCTTCTCCTTACATCTTTAGAGGACTTCTGTCTTAAGTCTATTTCTGACGAGCTAAACTTTTTCCCATAGCTTCATAAATTGAATATGGCCCAATCAAGGCTGCTTCAGTTACTCATCCACCTTAGGAACACATAAGTGACCATCTCCCCCTTGGGAGAAAACCTCTACTTTCTGCTGATGAACTGCACCTTACAAGTGTAGTAATAGAGGATCACCGTCCTATTTTTCCTTAACCTCCTCTACCAATGAAGATTCAATTCTGAATTATCACACCACCATCTGACATGTCTGTAAGACCAACTCATAAGCGAGGAAGCCGGTGAACATATTTTGCTAGTTCCTTCCCTTTTTCCTCAATACACGTGCTACACTACCCTTTAGAGATCATCTTTCTGACCTTAAGGTATGAGATAATTCGACCTATAGGCATTGAGCGACTACCCTTCCATTCTAAGACTGGATCATTTGGAAATAAAAACCAAACGATCCTAGTTCTACAATCAACTACGGCATAAAAGAAATGTAACCAATCCCTACTTAGAATGATATGAAAATCAATCATTTCTAACTCTACAAGATCTACTGAGGTGACTTTCTAAGAGATTGTGATGGGACAATTTGTATATACCTTTCTAGCTAAAACTGGGTCACCATATGGAGTAGAGAGAAGCGTTATGAAAAAGTTTCTGGACTGACACCTAAGATTACTACTATAAAGGGAGTTACAAAAGAAAGAGTAACCCTTGGATCTAACAATGCATACACATCTAAGGAAAGATTGGAAACGTACAAGTGACCACATCAAGAGAATCTTCCTGGTCCATGCGAGACTGGAGAGCATAAAACCTTCCCTTGTGCTGACCGCCACCTGTACCAGATGACACACCCTGCTGAGTTGGGTGACCTGTTGGTGCTGATGGACCTGTAGACTAAGCTCCACTATTGTTACCTCCTTGCCCCTTCCTGGAAGAAGGCCAATTCTTCAACCTATGACCAAGCTGACCACATCCAAAGCATCCTTTCTTTCCTGCAAGACACTCGCTAGGATGGTTCTTACCACACTTTGGACAAGTTGGGTAGGTACTATTTCCTAAAAAAACATCCATGAGACTTAGATCCTGGTGCCTTACTAATCCGATCTTGTCGAAACTGTGATCGGTTTCCACCACCCAATTTCTGGTGAGTGTACTCACAATTCCCTGTTCTAGGTTTGTTGTTGTTCTTGGATACTTCCTTAAGATTATATCCCTCAACCTATTGAGCATGAGTCATGAGCCTAGAGATATTAATTTCCTCTAACAACATAGCATTCCTGCAGTTTGTCATCACTAAGTCGGATACCCTAAATCTAAACTTACTCATTTCTCCCATTGGATCGGCAACCATATGTGGAGCATACCTAGAGAGTTGGGTGACCTTCAACATGTACTCTTGGAGTGACATGGAACCTTGCCTCAAATTCATAAACTCTTGTGCCTTAGACTCCCTCAATTCTCTTGGGAAGAGCCTGTCCTGAAAAGCTCCTGAAAAACACTCCCAAGTCACAGAAGTTGCATCCACACTCCTGTTTTCTTTCCACTGAGTAAACCAAATGTGAGCCACATCCTTAAGTTGGTAGGATGCCAACTCTACCATATCATTTCCAATCACTTCTAACACTCCAACGAATTTTTTAACCTCCTTAATGAAGTTATGTAAGTCCTCACAAACTTGTGACCCTAAAAACTCAGGCGGAGTCATCCTAACAAAATCTCGGACCCTAGATGCCATTCATCCTCCATTTATATTAGTAGGAATTGGGACCTGTTGATTGTTCTAATTAGTCATACTCTGAGGTAAAAGGTGAATCACATTACAAAACTTTGCATTCGAAACCTCATGGTCTGGGATTGGAGGAATTGCATTAGCATTCCTTGGGTAAGCTCTACGAGGAGGCATGATCTGAAATGCATAACGTCGAATTAGAAATGAGAAGTGGGATCATACCTTACGCACGATAATAGTAGCAAAGAAAGTAAAGTTTTTTCCTAAAACACTTTGTAGCATTCCTCTCATTAGATGTGGTGCACTTCACACCCATGAAAGAGACTCTACTTAGTGAGGCTTTTCAGACATCCTAGGACTCTCAAACCTAATGCTCAGTTACCAAGTTTTTCATGCCCTGATGCGCCAAATGCCATTGTTCTTCATGGTCTTGCCTTGCCTCTTCAACCTTAGAGTTCTTTTACTTCAAACGATCAAGATCGAGGTCGCCGATCCATTCAGTGGTTTGCCTACTATCCATTTCTATCGCCAAGTTGGCTTGTTGCTAGGGCTGGCATGGCGAATTGAAGAGCCACTCGGCGGTTCGCCGAGTGGTCTTGGCGATGACCAGGACTACCTTTCTTCAACTTCTTCAGCTTTTTCACTCTTTTTTGCCCGATAATGTCCTTGCCTTGCTTCTTTGCTTTCATTTCTACAAATTAACACTTTAACATCAGTTTAGAGCATAAATTAGACATCGAGGATAATAAAAGTATGAAAATAAAGCCCTAAATGAGTCCAAATCTCAGACTCATCAACACCCCCAACTTAAATTTTTTCTTGTCCTCAAGTAAAACTCAAGATCAATCAGTTCAACAAGGATGTTTACAAACAGTGATGCTCAAGACTCAACATGAATGCCCACAAGAGGTTCAAACTACTCATGCAATGTTCAATTGTGCACTCTAAGTTTCAAACAGTGACTAATCATTATCAAATGGACTCAATCTCACAATGTTTGCTTCAAATGCAAGTTCAAGATCAACAAAAGCATTGGAATGCCCTCACATCAAAAACGATATTATCACACACATCTCATCAAACTTTTAAAATTTCAGAATCAAATTAACTCTCAACCTCTCAAGAACAAACATATGCATGATTCTTCTCCATAGGCTTGCCCGTATTTTCCAACCAACGTGGTATTAGTCTTAATCAAGATCACAAATGTCTTTCAAGGCTTGTAACAGGGCTGAGGGTAAAGGTATGATCATTTAGGCTTAGTGCGTTCCACCTTCATGAAGTATGCCCTGCATTCCATTCTTTAACCTTTTCTTTCACACTTTATAATTCTGAATATCCACACCCTATTCTTTTAAACATGATTCGTTGGATACCCCTTTTATTTTGCTCATTGCACACACTTTATTTCAACAATTCTTTACTTTTTCGATCTATTTCTTCTTTTCATTTCCCTTATTTATTTTTAATTATAAGGAGGGGTTCCATCTTTTTCAACACGACCTTTCAAGGGTGCATTTCTCAAGCTTCTTCATTTTCCTCCTTTTTCACCACACCCCCAACTTTGGCTTTCGGCCTAAGTTGGCTATTCAACATAACCAATGCCTGCCATGCCGCGAAATCTTGGCACATTTAATGATTGAAAACTAAGGATTAATACTAGAATCAAGTGTATTTATGTGGATATGATGTGTTTGGTAATGTTTCTAAAAGTAAAACATGTGGACGTGAAAGAGGAAAGAAAAGAGGAAAATGCAGAGTGAAAGTGAATTGGACCAAGTAAAGACCACGGAAGGCCTCACAGGCCGTGGTCTTCACAATGGTCCGTAATGGTGATCATGTTGCCTTTCTAGTGAGCAAGCCTTGTGAAGATAAAATTTGGCAATGCCAAGTAAGGACCGTGGGAGACCTGATGGATTGTGATACCCATGATGGGCTATGGCGCTGCTCATCAAGTTGAACCAGTGAAGAGACCTTGAGAAGCTGAAGAGTAAATTAGCCAAGTGAAAACCACGGGCACCTAAACGGACCGTGGTCATTTTAACGAGCCGTGGTGACGTCTGTGAGAAAATTTCAGTGTACAAACCTTGAAGAACCTAGTTTTGAGAGTTCAAGTACAACTCACAGAGGGCTTCACAGACCGTGAAGCCCTTGACAGACCATCAGAGCGCCTGTGATGCTGCCCGACATCTCACTCCTACTTCAAGTAGGACTCATTTTAGACATTCTATTTGAATTAATTATATCATTTTTTGTTTTTATCTTGTCATATCTGGAACAAGCGGTTAAGTTTGAAATATTCCTAGCTTTGGTTTTGAACGATTAATACTGAATCGAGTATCTAAGTTGGATTTTGTTTTTTAATTATCAAGTGGTTATCGATATTGCCTACTTTCGTAAGTACTTTCTTTTCATTTTTTCATTACAAATATCTATTTGTTTACTTGAAATTATGAGTGGCTAAACACCTTAACTGGGATTGGGGGATCTATGATGGAAATCTAAGTGTGAATTGATAAAATGAATAGAAGGTGATTTAGATTTGCAAAGCATAATTCAGCTTTCGTTGTTCATGTATTCTAATGAGTGCACGCATTAGAGTTACCATGTATCTGTCAATTGTTCGAGAGAAAATTGATAGCTAGGAAGAGTGTAACACCCCGACTTTTCAAAACGTCTAAATTAACTCGTATCTTCGTGGAAAGACAAGAAGGGTGAGTAATGAATTAAAAATGATGTGGTATGTCATATTTTAAGTGTTCAAGAGTTGTATCTCAAGTTTTTAAGTTAAGTAAGTGGCAAAATAAAAGTTGGCGAAAGTTATCGTAAGTTCTTTTTTAAAGATTTCTCTAAAATTTGGGTCAGATGTATTGGATGTTTTATCCCAATATATAAAAAGTTAGAAGACCTATTACCCATTAAATCGAAGACCTAGGAGTCTAGTTTGCAACGCATAAAACCCCATATCAAACCGACATCAGAGTAAAAATCTATGAGGGTTTTACTAGGGACAGCTGGGGAAGAATCCGAGTCGGGTTAAAAATATGGTATGTCGGCTTATTTAACGTTTTAAGCCATGAAAATATTTCATTTCAGTTCCAAACCAGAGAGAAAGCTTAAGAGAGGGTTCCTATGGAGTTCTAGCATGATGAAGGTTAGTTTTTGATAATTTCTACCATTAAACATTGCCCCCGTGCGTACAAACGTAATCCCTACATGTGGCAATCATTTTTCCCTTCTATTAGCTGTGTTTGGAGCTGGGTTTTAAAGATATAAATTTGTAGTTATTAGTGTTTCTTCTAGTTTTACACTTGGCTAACTAAGGTAATCATCTCGGGACCCTATTATGGTTGTTTTTATGAATTTCTACGAACGTTTTGACAAGTTGGGTCAATATGGAAAATCTACTGATTTAAGATTAAATATGAATTGTTTATATGTGCGTACCAGCTGTGTATATATAGTGTTTGTGAAGCTTAGGACATAAGGAACAACTTTTGTGAAGGAACTACGGTGTTTCGAGCGTTCATTGGAAAGGTATGTTAAGGTTATTCCCTACTTACGGCATGTTTCCTTAAAGCTTATGAGAAATATAATTGGGTTGTTATCCTTGTCACACTTTTAGCCATTATTGTTGATTATTGGCTGCCCGAGTTGATATAATCCTCCCTTGTCGGGATTATTATTCAGTTAGTAGCGTCCCTATGTTGGACATGACTTAGATTATATATGTATAGGTTGCTTATAACTAAATTACTCGCTTTTAGTGATTGGATTGTTATTGTTGCCCTTGGGGCTATTGTGGTTAGCTGCAGGAATGTGATCTATGCCTAGAAGGGCTATGTTCTGCCTACAGGGCTATATGGATGCCTAAAAGGGCTATGAGTTGCCTACGGGGATATATTGATGCCTAGAAGGTCTATGAGTTTCCTACAGGGCTATATTGACTCCTAAGAAGACTATGTGCTTCCTACAATACCATGTTGTTGCCTAAGAGGGCTATGAGTTGTCTATAAGCTATATTGATGCCTAAGAGAACTATGTGCTGCCTACGGGGATATATTAATACCTAAGAGGGCTATGTGAGTGCTTACAGGGCTAGGGGACTACCAATAGGGGTATATAGGTTGATTGGCACCTTCCGACCTTATGGGGGCCTGAGTAGGTGGTCTTGTGTGTTGTTGGTACCTATCGAACTTATGGGGGCTTGGTTAGGTTGTTGTTTTATTAGTTTTGATAAGTTTAGATTTAGGAGCAGGTCAGTACACTTATCTTATCCTTGATTTATTTATCAGATTATTCTAGTATATCAGGATACCTTCTCATAGTCTATTGTCTTTCATACTCTGTACATTATTTTGTACTGACGTCCCATTACCTTGGGGTGCTGCATTCATGCACGCAGGTCCTGATAGATGACCGAGTAGACCTTCTCAGCAGCAGGATTGACTTTTATCCGGTTGGCTATCTCCTTTCCTCCGGAGCTGCCAGAGTTGGGAGGTTTGGTACCTTTTGTTGTATATATATTTATGGGTAGGTTGGGACCCTGTCCTGCTAATATTTACTACTCTTAGAGGCTTTTAGACTAGTGTGTGGAGTGTATAGCTACGTTATGGCCATACTGGCCTATGTTGTTGGTTTTCTAAAGCTTGTGAGTTGTTTGATGTATTGTATTGATATATACCTGCTTTTAGTTTTGGTATAGATATCATGGTGGCCTCGACTGCCCAATCAATACTTCTGTGCTAGTTGGCTATTTATTTATATGATCTCCTGGGAGTAGTTGTTTCTTTTGTAGATCAGTTGATAGGGGCTCTGCCGGCCGAGGGCTTAGTTTTAAGCTGAGATATACTTGTTTGTTTTCTTGATTGTGTGTGGCTGCCATGTGCTAGTAGCAAATGGTTTAGCAGGGTCGGCTCGAGCCTGAGTGTAGGCATTAGGAGCCAGTTGCAGCCCCCGAGTTTGGGGCGTGACAAAAAAGCAAAGTTAATCTGATGAAATTGAGTCAAAGTTCAAGAGAAGAGAGAAGAGAACTTTAACACCTTTATAAGCGAGAGTAAAACCTGTTAACACTCTAGGACCGAGAGGACTTGGGTAAAAGTTATCTAACTAGACTGAGAAGCATTAGATATATCTGACTCGCTTGTACTTTGCAGAGATGAACTGCCTGAAACTCATTTACTGAAAAAACACTAACTGAAATGTTATGGGGATCACAATCCTTTCATTCATTTATAAATACAACTTTAAAATAAATACTATGTTAATTGTTAATCCGGATCTCATTAACAACCTTGGTTACTAGAACTTTACAGCTAACCCTATTTTACATTCTCTAAATGTTTTCTCTAGGAAATAATAACAACATTTGGGTAAACGTGAAAGTTAAATCATTTCTATGAAGAAATTCTCTATGGGAACGACCTCAATTCATTATGAGTTCTATAAATTGGCTTCGACCGTATATACTTCTTAATTGAAGTGTAAGTTTGGACGTATCAAATTTTGGCGCCGCTGCAGGGGAATTTCAATTCAGAAGTGATTTACTAGAATTTATTCAAATTGTAGTTATATTTCCTAATTTTACGTCTTGTTCTTTCTCTGTGTCTCTTAAAGGTGAGTTTGATAGTGTATGCCAAATACCTGAAGTAAGGGAGCTCTATTGATTCCTTACGACCTAGAACTTCAGAAAACTATCTCTAAGATGGTGAACGCACAAGAACTTGAGGCTCAGAGGCAAAGATTGGGACTGGAAGCTGAAACCGTTGCAAGAGGTGTTCATCAAAATGTTGTGAACAACTCACCTAGGGTGGTGGATGAAAATCTAGGAGTACACGAAATAGTTCCTCCCCACCGCCAACCACTAGTTCCAAGGAGTCAAGCACAACACCTAGCTCACATGATGTTCGAGGAGGATAACCTAGATTTGGATGGAGCTGGAGCTACTAGAGCAATAGGATTACATGTACTACCTCCATGTGTAAAATTTACTATCACCAGCACAATGATTCAATTGTTGAACTTGAAAGGTATGTTCAGAGGTGCAGCTGGTAATGATGCGACTCAACATCTAATGAACTTTGTGGTTATATGCAAATCATAAGAAATTCGTGGGGATAGTCAGACAACCATGAGGTTTAGGATATTTCCATTCTCTCTTACTGGGGAGGCAACTAATTATTTGAATGAGATGCTAGATGATTTAGTGAGAACCTGGAATGACCTGAAGGAGGCTTTCCTGGAACGATTATATCTTGAATCAAAAGAGTTGCAAATGAAAGAAGAGATAAATGCTCACAAGTAACTACCAGGGGAGGCAATACATGATACTTGGTGGAGATTCAGCCGAAACTGAAAAAGTGCCCAAACCATGGTCTCACTGAGAGACATTTAAAACAGGCCTTTTATAGATCGCTTAACTATGTTACTAAGCCTATTGTTAATGCAATTTGTGGTGGATCATTCATGAGGAAGCCTTTTGCTGAAATCATGCAGTTAATGGATGAAGTGGAAAAAATAATAGAGCATGGCACACAAAGGAAGCTGAAGTGGAAGACATGGGAGTCACTTTTTAGCTATCAATTACTAAGGAGAACAGAGGCATACAAATATCAAGATATGGCTCATATATGAACCCAGATGGATCTACTCACGAAGCATATCATGGAAGGTTCTAAGAAGGTAAATGCCTTAGGGCCCCAAATACGTATGAAGATCAAGACATCAATCTAGAAGATGAAACCAAATACTTAGGCAACCAAAGTGGTTTTCAGAATTATAAATCGAGAAATCAAGGATATAATTCTGGAAATGCAGGTCGGACTTATTCCAGAGAAGGGCAGTATGATAGGCTAGCAAATAGAGAATAGGGAAACTGGAAAAAAAGAGATGGTTACATGAATGATTGCAGTGGTGTGTATATGCCCCCAGGTAATAGAGATCATGCAAGTGGTAGTTCTAGCGTGTCCAAACTGGAAGATATGTTGGCTAAGCTGCTGCAAAGAGTTGAGTCAACTTATCCAGGGGTGAAAGAGATGAAGGGTGATTTCTCCAGTATGAGTCAACTAGTAGACTCTCACACTACCTCTCTCAAACAAATAGAGCAACAGTTGGGGAATCTATCAACATTACTGAATCAGAGGAAAATATGGTCACTGCCAAGTGATACAATTCAGAATCCCAAGAAGGACTAGCACTGCATGGCTATCGCCACCAGTAGCGGTAAGATTCTAAATGAACAAATTTATAAAGGTATAGAGCATGAATAGGGCTTAAAGCAAAATGAAAATAGGAGGTTGAATCTGATTAGGTTCATGATGTAGCAGAGGATCATCCAACAGGAAAGCCAGCAGAATTAAAAGAGAAAGAAGTTGAGGTAACACTGCAGTACAGTAGATACCAGGAACACCTCATCCGTTCCCTCAGAGGCTTAAAAAGAAAGCATAAGATGGGAAATTTGCTAAGTTCATAACCATGCTGAGACAACTATCAGTGAACATCCCATTGATGGAAGCTCTGGAGCATATGCCAGGATATGATAAATTCATGAAGGACTTGATCACGAAGAAATGAGCGGTAAGTTTTAATTTTACTGAAAAGATTCCATTACTGCAGTGCTATTGCCATAAGATCTTTGGTACATAAAAAGGAGGATCCAGGTGCATTCACTATACGGTGCAACATTGGATCATTTGAGTTTGCAAAGGCCCCGTGTGACTTAGGGGCCAGTGTAAATCTGATGTTGTTGGCCATTTACAAGCAATTGGGCTTAGGAGTTCCAAAACCCACAACAATGAGATTGATGATGGCATATAGATCAGTGAAGGGACCTGTGGGCATCTTATGTGACGTTCTTGTAAGGGTGGCAATTTCATCTTTTCGGTAGACTTCGTGATTCTGGAATGCGAAGTGGACTTTGAAGTTCCCATAATTTTTGGAAGACCATTTCTGGTGGCAGGACGAGCTTTGGTTGATCCTGAGAGTGGAGAGCTAACATTCAGACTCAACAAAGAAGAGGTAAAGTTTAAAATCTGTAGGTCCATGAAGCAGTCACTAGAAATGAATGTGGTGTCTGCAATAGAGACCTTTCATGAAGGAGAGGTGGAAGCTACTATTGAGGAAATGCTTGTTGTAGATACATTAGCAGTTGCGTTGATGAATTTTGAAGCAGACTACAAGATAGATTTTGTGGAGACTGTGAATGCTTTACAGGGATGGGAGCACATTCTTATGCTCTAAAGAAGCTAGATCTTGATATGAAAAATAAGCCGAATACTCCGGCAAAACCATCTATTGAGAAGCCGCTTGTACTGGAACTTAAATAGTTACTCAGTCATCTAATGTATGTCTTTTTGGCTACTAACAATACTTTTCCTGTGATCTTGACTGCAGATTTGATTGATGAACAAGTGCATGTTGTGATTAGAGTGTTGATAAGGTACAAAAGGGCAATTGGGTGGAACATTGCTAACATCATTGGGATACTTCCAGGTATTTGCACTCATAAGATCCCACATGAGGAGGACTGCAGCCCAAGCATAGAGCACCAGAGGAGGTTAAATCCACCAATGCAAGAGGTGGCAAAAAAGGAGATCATACAGTGGTAGGATGTTGGGGTTGTGTACCCTATTTCTGACAGTCATTGGGTCAGCCCAGTGCAATGTGTGCCCAAAATGGGTGGTATGATAGTGGTTGCCAATGCAAATAATGAGTTGATCCCGCAGAGACAAGTCAGTCACTCAATGCCGAGTTTGCATAGATTATAGAAAGTTGAACAAGTGGACCTTGAAGGACCACTTCCTAATGCCATTCATGGACCTAATGCTTGACTGGTTGGCTGGAAAAGGGTGGTACTGTTTCTTAGATGGATACTCTGGGTACAACCAGATATCAATTGCTCTTGAAGATAAGGAAAAGACTACTTTTAAATGTCCTTATGGAACCATTGCATCCAAACGCATGCCAGTTGGACTATGTAATGCACCAACAACTTTCCAGAGGTGTATGATGTCCATCTTCTCAAACATGGTAGAGGACACTCTAGAGGTATTCATGGTTGACTTTTTTGTGGTAGGTGACACTTTTGATGACTGTTTGTTCAATCTTAGCAGGGCTTTACAAAGATGCGAGGAAGTCAATCTAGTGCTAAATAGGGAGACCATTTCATGGCCAAGGAAGGTATAGTCCTCGGTCACAAGGTGTTACAAAAGGGATTAGAGGTAGAAAAAGTCATGATTGAGGTAATTGAAAAGTTGTCTCCACCTATCTGTGTGAATGGTATTAGAAGTTTTTAAGGACATGCAGGATTTTATAGGCGATTCATCAAGGACTTCTAAAAAATTGCATATCCCTTGTGCAAGCTTTTGGAGAAGGAGGTAAAATTTGCCTTTCATGAGGCATGCCTGAAAGCTTCTGAGTGCCTAAAAAAGAAGTTGATTTCTGCCCCAGTGATCATTGACCCATATTGGGCTGAACCATTTGAGGTAATGTGCGATGCTAGTTGTACTTCCTTAGGAGTTGTGTTGGGGCAGAAGCGCAACAAGATGTTCCACCCGATCTACTATGCTAGCAAGTCACTGAATGGAGCACCGGGCAATTACACTATCACAGAATAGGAACTACTGGTTGTGGTATATGCCTTTGAGAAAGTTAGGGCATACAATCTGGGTACTAGGATGATAGACCACACAGATCATCTAGCTCTGATATATCTCATGGCAAAGAAATATTTAAAGCCAAAGTTAATCAAACGGGTGTTGCTGCTTCAGGAGTTTCACTTTGAGGTCAAGGATATGAGAGGTTGTGAAAATCAGGTGGCTGATAACTTTTCTAGGTTGGATGCTGAAAAGAAAGAGGAACATGAGTTACACATCAATGACTCATTTCCAGATAAGCAGGTATTAGCTGCAACTCTTGATCTTATTCCTTGATTTGCTGACTTTGCTAACTTTCTTGTTAGTAATTTGATGCCTGAGGGGATGATATTTCAGCAGAGAAAGAGGTTTCTACATGATGTGGGTAACTATTTTTAGGATGACCCCTATTTGTAAAAGGTGTGTGCTGATAACATCATCAAGTGATGTATCCCTGAAGCTGAGCTGGTAGAGATCTTAGAGGCTTATCACTCCTCTCCAGTAGGTGGTCATCATGGAGGTGCTCGGACAGACCACAAAGTATTTCAAAGTGGGTACTACTGGCCCACAATTCATCAGGATGCAATGGATATAGTGAAGAGCTGTGATGTATGCCAGCGGTAAGGAGCTATGTCTCATTTCCATGAACTACCAATGACACCCATTTTGGGGGTGGAGTTATTTTATATGTGGGGAGTTGATTTCATGGTCCAATTTGTGAGCTCCTATGGGGAAAAATATATACTTGTGGCAGTGCAATATGTGTCCAAATGGATTGAGGAAGTTTCTCTGCATGAAAATAATGGTAAAAGTGTCGTTGGGTTCCTGAAGAAGAACATATTCTCATAGTTTGGTACACCTAGAGCCAGTATCAGTGATGGGGGTTCCCATTTCTGCAATAAAGTGTTCAGTGCACTTCTGGCTAAATATGGGGTTAAGATGCACAAAGTGGCAACACCCTATCACCCTCAGACAAGTGGCCAAGTTGAAGTATCAAATAGAGAAATCAAGGCTATTTTGTCTAAGACAGTGAATGCCAACAGGATAGATTGGGCAAGAAATTTAGATGATGCTCTATGCGCATATCAGAGAGCGTTCAAAACACCTATTGGTATGTCCCCATATCAGTTGGTGTTTTGAAAGGCATATTATTTGCCGGTTGAACCTGAGCATAACGCACTCTAGGGGTTAAAAAATTTGAATGTTAATTCGAGTGAAACAACAAATATGAGACAAGACCACATCAATGAGATGGATGAGTTTTGTCTGAGACCTTATGAGAGTTCTGAACTGTAAAAGGAAATAGTAAAGTTGTATTATGACAAGCATATTGAGAAAAGGACCTTCAATCCTGGTGACTTGGTGTTGCTTTCCAACTCCAAACTTCGTCTGTTTCCTAGGAAATTGAGATCCAAATGGTATGGACCGTTTAAGGTAACTCAGGTATTTCAGTCGAGTGCTATTGATCTTGAGAATGACAAAGGTGAGAGGTTCAAGGCCAATGGTCAGCGAATCAAGGCATACTTAGATGTTCCAGAAGAAGTAAAAATAGTGGAATAATGCAAGCTTGATGAAGTCTGAGTAATCTAGTAACCTGCACCGCGCCGCGACGTTTAATTATGCGCTGCTTTGGAGGAAACCCAAGATTGTAATTGTAATAGGTAGTTTACATTTTATCATTTTTCTTTGATTTTATAGAGTCACTGGGTATTGATGTGTGCAGGAAGGACTTGAACAAAGAAGTACAGAACTAGGTGCAGGAAGCCCTTCACGGGCAGTCCCATAGACCGTGGTGTCCTTTACGGGTAACTTCAGGGCCCGTCACAGTCACAAACATCATATGGGAGCTACTGGAAATTGCAAGAAATTGTTCACGGAAGGGTTCACGGTCAGGCAGACGTTGTACAAACCGTCTAGTCTCTCGTGAACCTCAGGTTAGTTTTTTTTTACCCAAGTCATATTCATAGATGCTTCTACGGACCGTGGTGCTCTTTACGGTACGTCAACTGTAGATCAGCAGTACTGTAACTCGATCCGACCTACGCGTAAAACAAAGTTGAATTAAACATATATGTACCTCCTAAAGCGCCAAGGGTTGGCTTTTCTTCCTATTTTCTCCTCCATAAAGGTTCCTAAAGGCATAAAAAGGTTTTTCATCTCTCAAACATCCATACTTCATCAACGATTACAAACCCTAGTGCTCTACTGTCAAGAAATCAAAGTGACATTCATCTTTCTCTCTTTTTGGGAGAAAATTTGGATCTAATTTGAAATAAGTTCTTCTACTACTTGTTCTAGTTTGATCTTAGTGATAGACAAGTTATAAGTATGTGATTAGTTTCAATTTCAGAATTACTCTGTGATGAATTGTCGTTTTGATATTTAATTGTGTGGATCTATTGAAATTGGGTTAAATTGGTAGTTTTCATGTGTGGGTATGAGTTATTTGTGTGGAAATTGTGTTGTCCAGTTATTACAATATGAAATTGAGTCCAAATTGTGCTAGTCAAGTATGCTCGTGTGTGTTTTGCCAATAAACTATCGTGAAATTGCAAGATTACACTCATGTGCATGAGGGTATGCTCATATTAGGTATAGATTGTTCTTGTTTGAATGGCAATTGATTAATGTTTGTAGATTAGTTGGAATCATGTGCTAAAAGGTCTCGTAAAAATATGATTGTGTGATGAAAATGGTTGAAGTTAGGCATATGTTGATTTTAGGAGAAAAGGTCACTGCAAAAATTGTTAAGTGTAAGTCCACGCTGGGTTTCACGGACAGTGGGGCCAACCACGGGTCGTGAAACCACTCGTGAACCACACTTAGCAAAGATAGGTCATGGTGGTTAGGCTCATAATGGTCATCACGGACCGTGGTTCACTCCACGGACCGTGAAGCCATCTGTGAACCATTCATGTACATTGTCCCATAGATTCAAGACAATGACTATTGTTCACGAAGGTCTTCACGGACTATGGTACCCACCACGGCCCGTCTTAGCTCCCGTAGATTAAAATATATATATATATATATATATATATTTATTTATTTATTTTTTATTTTTTGTTTTTTTTTGTTTTTTTGTTTCTGTACTTTTAATTTTGTTTTGCATTTCAATTATGTGGCCCTTCCCAATGATAGATTAGGTAACGACATTCTCAAGTCAAAGCATCATGTTGTACTTACACAAGGTAAGTCTGAGTACCTGATAGTGTGTCATTTTACTGATTTGATTACTAATTTGTTTTTGTATTTTTTAGGTACTATGGCTCCCCGAAAAAAGTTCGCAGCCCCACATTCCTCACCATCTCCTTCTCAATCGCAAAGCGATAACGCTGCAGAGTATAGTAGTTATGAGGTTTAGATAAATACCACCATTGATGAACACTCACCTCGAACTACTAGATCCCATACAGCGAGAGCCATTCTCCAGAACACTCTTTCCCAGTCTGAAAAAGAAGGTAGTAGTTTCGGAAGCGGTGAGGAATTGGGTAGCAAGTCTGATAGTGGTTCTAGAGGTAGTGCAGAGTCTCCTAGAGGCTCTCAGGAAAATGCAAATACACCTCCACATGTAGTAGGATCCAAAGCTGAAACTGGAGCACAGAAAGAGACAGGTGCTAAAGAAGAGGGTGATGATGTTACCGCCGATGATACAATGGTCCAATATGTTCACCTCCATGAATTCGATCCAGCAGCGAGATGACAATTGATTAGATCTTTTAGCTCCATGTAGACTGTGAACAGGTTCGAAGATTTCTTCAAGAATGGAATTCAGAACAAGTCGGGCGGCTTTAAGAATAGACCAATCATGCCTGAGACTACAGTGGTGGTGGCGGTTATCAAATCATTCCAAGATATCTACAGGGTATTTCAGCTGCATCAGTTTGAATGGATGAACAACTCACCTGGAGAATTTTCCAACCACCTGACCAGAGAATTTTATGTTTCATATGCAGCCATATTGATGCACTTTGGCGCAGAGACTGAGACTAGTAAATAGGGGCAGAAGGACATTGCAAGTACCTGGGGACCACTTAACTCAAATATCGTTTGGGGCACATCCGTGGATATCTCTGAGTCTACTATCAACAGGATGTTGCATGGTACAGAATACACAGCACCAGCTTCAGTTGGCCTTTTTTAGGGAAAATATCATGTTGTGACAAGTGAAACTGAGATGGAGGATCAGAGTTCTCAAGAGAGGGTCATGCTCTTGACTGTAAGGCAAATTGATTCAGAGGGGGAGAATGCAACTTGGGTTATAGGATCGCAGGTACACATTAATAAAGCTTCATTATCTTTTCCAGCCAAGGTCTAGTGGGTTTTTGTCCGTGCACAGTTGCGGCCTACATGTAATGATAACACCATGTCTCCATCTCTTGCATCACTGGTAGCTTGCCTCATGGCTGGTTAACCAGTAAATGTGGGACTGATCATAGCTACAGAAATGTGGCATAAGGCACTAAATGAGAGAGTCGGACTTCCATTTCCTTGTATGATAGGGAAATTGTGTCGGAAGGCAAACACCACCCCAAATAGGCTAGTAGACAGATGGAGTGAGGCATTCAGTCTCACCCAGACATCCAAATCAAAGATGTTGCTAACCATCTCTTTGGTGCGAAAGCCAGCGTTGTGGGTTTATTAGCAGTGGTTCCTTATGTACCAATCAACATTCAACATGCGGATAGAGGGCCAGAGTAGGGGGAATCTTCACAGTCATCGAGAGGGGCACCACCGCCACCAGCTTCAGCCTCATAGGCTCCAGGTACTGTTGTCACTATTCCTACTGCAATCCTTAGAGGTTGATTGAAGATCAGCGACAAACCAGGTCCTTCGTCGACCAAATTGTACATCGGATTTCCCAGCTCATAGAGCATAATGTGTTAGCCATCGAGGAAAGAGTAAAAGATGAGATTCTAAAGGAGCTGATTGTCTTAAAAGATATGATGGATGGCTTGGAGGTCCATGTCAAAGATCAATTGCAGGTTGCAGGTTAAGTAAGTACTAATGAGTTCAAGACGCAGTTCGCTATGATGCAAGCTCAAATTGCTAAATTGGATGAGAAGCCGGTAGATGTACCCACTCCGGTCATGCCAGAGTCCTTGATAAACTTTTTCGGTGAGTCGCCTACCACTCAATCCCTTGACGACTTCTGGGGTGACCTACCCAAGAACAAATACGGCAAGAGGAAACACACAGCCGATGAGTCTGATGAGGATAAGACAACAGACCTTTCTAAAGAGGAAAATAAAAGGAACAAGAAAGTACGCAGGGAATCAAGGAAAAAGGCAAGAGTAGAAGAAGCACTTGAGCAAAAGAGGAGGGATGCATGGTTAGTTGGCACTTCTGGCAGTGCCATACCAACCCCAAGTGCTACCGATCCAGCTGACCTAGTGCAGGTTTCTGATAGCTCACCGATTGATAAGGGTGTTGATATTGATCTGACTATCGGTGCCTAGTGCACCGTAGGTATGACTCCTCCTCACAACCCTGTATTGTTTTTTCTTTATTGACTTTGAGGGTAAAGTCCTTTTGTTTGGGGAGGGGATGGTGAACAATCTGCCATTTTAGCTGTTAGAATGAATGGAGGTTGACTCTGGGTTAGGTTTGATAAAATGTGATTGGTGTTTTTGGGTTTTGATGAAAGTGTAAAGTTTTTTGTGTGTTGGGCTGTGCAACAACTAGTTCTATTTGAAATGATGGCCTTAATCTGAAATTTTACTGTTAGGCTCTTTAGATGACATCTTAGGTACTTATGAGTTGACCATTGCTAGTTTGGAAAATAAATTGGTGAAGTAAGAAACTGGAAAATGTAGTCATGTGTTATGTGTGTGTAAGGTTTCCTTGAAGTCTAACGCTAGGAGCAGAAGCTAGAACTTGCCCGAGTAGTCTTGCTAAAATCTGAGAATAACTGGATAGGAAAGGATTAGTAGGCCATTTTTGCTAAGCCGTTAAAAGCCAAAAATAAAACAACCAAATAACAAGCATACCACTTGAACCCGATTTGAGACTGGTAACTAATTATGTTCTTACCCACTTGATATCATATCCTTGGGTCTCCGAAGATACGATGCCACAACTCAGGCCAAAATCCTAAGTTGAGGGTGATAACAACCCGAGCAGAAAGGAAAAGTAGAAAAATAAAGTTCACTCAGTTAGCTTAAAAGAACAAAATGTTCAATAGAAAAAAAACAAAAAAAATGGTGTGGCTGCTTGGATCTACTGAAATGAAAAAGGAGGGAATCACTCAAAAAAAAGTTGTACGCCAACGAAACTTTAGAGAACCAAGGTACTAGTCACTCACAAAACCAAAAAATCCATTCCTTAGCTTGAGCCTATGTTACAAGCTGATAAAAGTCCTACAATGATCCTATTCCAATTGTTTGGAAGATAGAGCGTAGAAAGCAAGGCAAGCCTATGGTCTTTTGTGGTAAGTGTTAGAAGTTCTTTGAGAATGTCAGTGTAGAACTATGTCCCCATTATCATGAGTGAGGGACTTCTTCGGTGCGAGGACACAGTGATTGTATTTGATAGTTAAATTGTGTTAGCTGATAGTGCACAGACATAAGCATGATCGACTGTTAGTAATGGGATGTCATATATTGATCCTTGTATGTTAGATAGATGGTTTCGAACACAAGTTGTGGTTGAGATGGGTGCTGCATAGTTTAAAAAGGTTTTGAATGTAGGAGTCCTAAATGTATTGTTTTTGTTATCACTTATGGCAGGAAATGGTTCTAAGTTGAAGGTGTTGATGTGCCGCGAAATCTTGGCACATTTGATGCTTGAAAACTAAGGATTAATACTAGAATCGAGTGTATTTGGGTGGATATGATGTGTTTGGTAATGTTTGTACAAGTAAAACAAGTGGTCGTGAAAGAGGAAAGAAAAGAAGAAAATGTAGAGTGAAACTGAATTGGATCAAGTAAAGACCACGGAAAGCCTCATGGACCGTGGTCTTCACAACGGTCCGTGATGGTAATCGTGTTGCCTTTCCAGTGAGGAAGCCTTGAGAAGATAAATTTTGGCAAGGCCAAGTAAGGAACACGGGAGACCTAATGGATCGTGATACCCAAGATAGGTTGTGATGCTTCTCGTAAAGTTGAACCAGTGAAGAGACCTTGAGAAGCTGAAGAGTGAATTGGCCAAGTGAAGACCATGGGCACCTACACCGACCATGGTCGTTGTCACGAGCTGTGGTGACATCCGTGACAGGATTCCAGTGTGCAAGACTTGAAGAACCATGTTTTGAGAGTTCAAGTACAGACCACAGAGGGCTTCACAGACCATGAAGCCTTTGATGGACCGTCAAAGTGTCTGTGAAGCTGCCCGACATCTCAGTCCTACTTTGAGTAGGACTCATTTTAGACATTATATTTGAATTAATTAGATCATTTTTTATTTTATCTCGTAATATCTAGAACAGGCGACTAAGTTTGAAATATTCTTAGCTTTGGTTTTGAACGATTAACATTGAATCGAGTTTCTAAGTTGGATTTTGTTTTTGAATTATCAAGTGGTTATCGATATTGTCTACTTTTGTAAGTACTTTCTATTCATGTTTTCATTACAAATCTCTGTTTCTTTACTTGAAATCATGAGTGTCTAAACACCACAACTGGGATTGTGGGATCTATGACGGAAATCTAAGTGTGAATTTGTAAAACGAGTAGAAGGTGATTTAGATTTGCAAAGCATAGTTCAACTTTTGTTGTTCATGTATTCTAATGAGTGCACGCATTAGAGTTAGCTTGTATCTGTCAATTGTTCGAGAGAAAATAGATAGCTAGGAAAGAGTTGAGTTAATCTGAAGAAATAGAGTCAAAATTCGAGTTTGAGAGAACAAAACTTTAACACCATTATAAGCGAGAGTAAAACATGTTAACACTCTAGGATCGAGAGGACTTGGGTGAAAGTTATCTAACTAGACTGAGAAGTGTTAGATATATCTGACTCGCCTGTACTTTGCAGAGATGAACTACCTGAAACTCATTTATGGAAAAACACTAGATGCAACGTCATGGGGAACATAGTCCTGGTTTCAGTCATTTAAAAATACAACCTTAAAATAAATACTCTGTTAATTGTTAATCCGGATCTTGTTTAACAACCTTGGTTACTAGAACTTTACAGCTAAACCCATTTTACATTCTGTAATTGTTTTCTCTAGGAAATAATAACAACTATTGGGTAAACGCGATAGTGAAATCATTTCTATAAAGAAGTTAATAGAAGGATCGACCTTAACTCACGTTGAGTTCTATAAATTGACTTCGACCGTTTATACTTCTTAATTGAAGTGTAAGTTTGACGTATCAATGCTCCATGAAGATTTTAGGTGTGAAATAAAAGGGGTCATTTTTGTTCAAGGTTCATCCAATGAAAAGGATAGGCTCAAATGGTGTCAAGCTAGGTTCACACTCTCAAAAGGATGTCACAAAGAGGTATAATGATAGTAATGTCTCTCTCTCCACAAATTGCCTAAGATCATCTCTATCATTCGCTCATACTAGCCAATTGGACCAATGGGGCAGGTTCTAGGTATTATCACGCATGCATTTCAAGACAACCTCACCACACACGACATTCAACACAATCCTCAAACAAGACTTTACCATTTTCGCTAGCGTGCAACGATCACCACAAGGGTTCCATTCAACAACCAACATAGTCACAATGAGAAGCTATGAGTTCATAGTTGACTTATGCAACTCAATTTTCCTCATCGGATTTGCACACATATTTCGTTCAAACAAGAGCACTATTCAAGTCATCGATATTGATCACAACCAATACTCCAAATTGCAAGAGAACAACCACATTCTCACACATTCAGAGGTGGTAAATTTTAAAAATGAGTCATAACCACATTCACAGTAAAAACAATGGACTACAAACCAATATATAACATCACAAGGTCAAATCCAACATTCACAAAACAAAACAAAAGATATTCACAAAACAGCCCAAAAGAGGTAGGTGTGGAAATACCTCACCCCGCCAAACTAGTCTAGCATTTGTCCTCAAATGCAAAGAAATAAAGAAATAAAAACAGGATAAAAACATCAAGGGAGTCAAAAATCTTCCTTCCAGGATAAGCCTGGGGTGAACTCTGCCTGTCGGTGACTCCATCATATTGGGCATCAGTGCTCGGTGCAAAAGCAACCTTGGCTCCACTAGAGCCTACCATCAAGTATCCCTGAGTGATGCCTCAACCGCTGTCTGAATCATGTACCCCTCAAGGTCCTCCAGATCATCGTACATAGACACATCACGGACACCCAACTCCTCATCATCAATCTCAACCTCAGACTCAACAGTTACGTCCTCTCTATCAACATCTCCGATAGTAGTAGCCGGAGGAACCTTAGAACTGACAGGGACATCTGCACTCGGGACCTCAGGAATATTTACTGTGCCAAACAACATCAATAGGTTAGTGGGATTTAGCTCGTCCACATCCTTTCTCAGCCCAACAATATAGGCTTTCAAGGCCGTCACATTATCAGTCACACCCCAGTTCTCCTCACAAGCCTCAACCCTCACTGTAAGGGCATCTAGTACAAGCATGTGGGCATCTATCAGACCCTTGTGCTCTCTTATTTCAGCCCTAATTGGGGCCAAGGGAGCATCAATCACCCGCTCGATCAACCCAGGCACAACGACCTCTACCCGAAAGGCATGCACATCAGCAGACTAAGCCAGATGGACCATCTTGTACAGCATGGCCTGGGTGATAGGTGTTCTCGAAGAATAAGCAAAAGGAACAGTTGAAGAAGTAGTAGGAGGGGGAGCAGTGGTAGGGCCAAAAGGTGCGAAAGTAGAGGTACCTGTAGGACCACTGGCCTGAGGGGGAAGTATTGCCTCTTTCAGCAACATCTTAACATCGACAACCGGGGACGTATCCGCCAGTGCATATCTCCTCCGATTAGCCTCATCCATCATGTACTCAGCCTCTATCCATCGGATGTCAGTAGAGGAATTGGGAGTCACTTCCACATTCATCTTTGCCACTATCGGGACACGGGCCGACCTGCACAGCTGGGAGATCGGGACGGGTAAGGAGAGAGAGGTATGGCTCTTCTTGGCCCTCATGGCCATCTCCTGCTCTATAGTCATGCCCAAATTTAGGTGATCCCTATCCAATATTCAGCCCAACAAGGTAGATTTCTAATGCCTAAATATTGACTCATTTTGTGAGGGCATCAGTATGTTGCTGATGAAGACGAACCAATACCTTGCAGCCACATTCAGATCCTTCTTATCAATAGGATCCCCAACCTCAATTCACTGTTGATTAGTGTCAGTTATCAGGGGTGCCAGCCAACCATTTTAAGTCTTCTAGGCTCTTCTTCTGGATCTAATCCATCAAGACGTGAATCAGATTAATCGAGCACCTGATCACCTACTTAATATCCGAGCTATTTCACTTGAATTTTTTCCTTGGAAAATCACGTGATCAACCGACTTGAATGAACTGACCTTCTTCTTACCCTTCGGCACCAGCTCCCCGTAATAGAATTCTCGGATCCATGTTGGAATGTATGAGCCTCAGGGTTTGGTGAATATCCTAAATTTGTGGAACTTTATTGTGTTCCATATTTTCAGGTACCTGTCTACCATTCCATCAGTAGACAACAACTTCTCTTTCAATATCTTCCTTAATCCCTCGACCTTCAATTTGTTAACTGATCGGGGAGGATGAACCTGTGCTGGTGGTATCGTTTCCACTATTTGTGCTGGAGGTGGAGGAGGCGTATGCGGCAATACGATCCTAGCTGGATCATGAATAGACTTGGATCGTAGCTCCTCTCTCCTAGCCCATAGTAGTTGGTCATCCTTCGGCTCAGATACAGAGGCTGGGAGCTGTCCCCCTGGCCCTCACTGTCGGAGGGAGTGAGGTATGTCGAATAGATACCCTCACTATCGGAGCTCACCTTCATAAGTGTCGGCAAAACAGGCCCCTTGCCCTTTCCAGTTTTCCTCTTGTGGAGGAATTTTTGATATGGTAGCTCAGGATGCTGCAGCCTCCTCGTTGATAATGATGCCTCTTGCCCGCTTTTGGGGCAGTTGGTTTCTCCCCACAACTTTTGCTCTCGCCATTTCTGCAAAACAAAACCACATACGTTAGATGCAATTCAAGAAAAATTTCAAAGTTAGAAACTTGCACAGGAAGACTCACCAAACCCAATCGGCGAGCCATATTGGGCTCTCCAAAACTTCCTAAATAAAATCATTCAAAAATAAGAATAGGTTGGGATGTACAGAGTCATTCGGTGGATCGCCGACACCATTCGGTGAATTAGAAGTAGCTTGCCGAATGTTACAGAACAATTTTAGGTTTTTGGGGCGCCGTAGGGCGATCAGATGGAACTTTTGACGAGTCGCCGAGTGGACTCGGCGAGCTCAGGCGTATCACCAAAAGTTATAGAACTTAGACCTCATACGTGGAGAATTAAAGGGTGATCCATGGGTCTTAAGGTGAACCGCTGAACTATTCAGCGAGCTCGACCCAGCTCGCCGTATAGCCCAACATGACAGATTTTCACCCCTACCTTCAAAATCTAACTTGTTGCCCAAGAAAACAAAATTAATTTATTGTTCTATGCAATAAGGGCCAGACCCATACTACCCATGCCCGCAGGATACTCAGATTTCCTTCGATTTGGCCAAAATTGGCCAATCGATGTCTTTTGCCCTTAAGAATGGCGTCAATCGCTCTATCATTAGGCAAATTGAGGTTACTCACACTTCATCCCTACTAAACCCAATAAGTAAACCAACACAACCCACATAATTAAACATGATCATACATAGTATTTCACGATTTAAGGCCAGTTAACATCAATCGATACACAATACGGGTAGTCATCAACAACACACATTCAACAAATCAAAGTTATCCAGAGATAACAACCACACAATGATCATGCATTTAGTTTTACTAAAATGTAAAGATGGGGTTCGGATAACCAATATTAGACACAGAGAAATTGATAAGGTAGGCTAGCAACGAATCCAAAAATCCTGCCCGAGTTACCTATCACATACAAAAAGTAACTAAAATAGCACGAGAGTAAGAAAATATGCGGTTCTGAAAGTTTGGAAGTCAAAAAGTATTAAATGACGGAGATCTTTTAATTTAAAAATGGTTTGGCCTTTTTGACTCTTCAGTTCACACGCCAGTCGGTGACCATACCTTACGTCGCCGACCCACTCAGTGATGCACCGAGTACCACTTTAGTCCGTCGAGTTTTACAGAATCTCTAGTAAGCTAGATGGTTGAAACGATGATCCAAGTCGGGCTCGCCGACCTGTTTGGTGAATAGCCGACTGGATCTTTGGCTTGCCTACTGCTCATTTTCCCATTTCAAATTTTTCAACCTGGACATTCAACACCCGTTATTCAAAAGAAATATTAAAAATATCTAAAACTTGGGTTGCCTCACGAGAAGCACCTTATTTAACGTTGTCGCACGATGAAGATACCCATTCAAGGTTCATTCTTGGGATTGGCCATGGTGTCACTCGATAATCCTCCTTTTTGCCTTGGATTAAAATGAGTCAAGATTTAACCCATTTGTGTCTCTAGCTATTTAATGGACACCAAGTGAGAAGTAATCATTTGACAGAGAGTTGAGACGTCGTCTTTCATTTCATTCAAAACTTTGTCCAACCCTTCCACTTTGTTGAAAATGCGTGAAAGCATATCTTCAGTGCAAAAACTCTGTGAGTCAGCCCTTTTATCTTTTGGATTTTGACTTTCATGGAGAAGTACGTATCTCTCATTTTCCCCATCTCTCTCCTTCCAATTAGTTCCACAATCACGCCATTCCCCATCATAGTCTCTCCAATCGTCATTACGCTCTCTATTCCAACCTTGATTCCCACCCGACCTTGGATAGTTTGTACGGAAACCTCCACCTTTATTTGCATGGAAACTCACCTTCACATTATATAGAGCCTCAAAGTGTGCATCACTGGGGTTCACCCCACTAACACGAACAACATTTAGAGCCTTAGAACCATTACCCATGACATGTTTTGACAACAAAATCCATTTGGGTCATCATATTGCACATATTTGATCTCGTTCTTGGTATTTTCCAATATGCTCATTCGTCATCCTAAATGTGAAAGGAGACATTTATCCTCTCTTGTTTACCAAGTCTGATTAATCTTGGTCATACCATCAAGAAAAGTAGATGCAATCTCAAAAGGCTGTTGCATGATACCTCCACTGATAAGTTGTCCAGCCACACCTTTGTTAACCGAGTCTAGGCTCTGATAGAAGTGTTGTAGCAAGACATTGTTAGGGAGGCAATGAGTCAGACATTAGAGCTGGAACTTCTGGAAACGTAGCCAAGTCTCATGAATTGGCTCACCATCCAAGCGTTTGAAGCCTTGGATATTATCCCTCAATGCTATCATCTTCGAGGGAGGAAAGAATGTGATGTAGAACGCCTCATTAAGTTCATCCCGAGTGGTGATTAAGTCCATAGGTAGGTTGGCTAACCACTTGGTAGCCTCTCCCATTAGAGAAAATGGGAACAATCGGAGTCGAACTGACTCATTGAAGATGTTCTTGAAAGAGAATGGACCACAAACGTCCACAAAATTCTGAATATGGTCATGGGGATCTTCATGAGCCAAGCCTCCAAATAACCCTTTGATTTGCAAGAATCACAACATCATTCTTGTCACGTGGAACACTCAATTTCCCATGACCTGAGGCAACCGGATAACACCTACACCACCCAAATGTACTTCATTCACATGTACATCATTCACATCTTTTAAGTTGGCAATGTCATCATTTTGGCCCAGCTAGTTGGCGTTGCTTCCGTTGACACTCATTTTGTCACCTGCTCAAAGGCAATAAACAACACACAAAAGGCAAATAGGTTCAACTATAATACAATAATATCACAAACAAACATCAATAAGAGAATTCAATAACACCACTCCCCGGCAGTGGCGCCATTTTTTATAACGCTCAACTACACCTCATCCAATTCTAGGTGTAGGCGATCGTAATCTAGTATAAACCCAACAAATAGTTGGGGTCGAACCCACAGGGAGCGGTATAGTATGGAATTCAATTAAGAAGTAAAGGTTATGCTCTAGTCGTTTGTAGAAGTATACATTATCGAAGCAGAGTAAAGAAAATATAAAGGTTTGACAACGAATGTTAGATGGGGGCATAAGAATGTCAATTAACAACTACAACAATTATAAAAATAGGGAGGTAGATAAGTAGAGAATGTTTTTTGGGGATGTTATCAATTAAAGGCTAATTTCACTATATGGGTAACTATAGTTTAATAACCATTTCTGGATCTCAGTAGGTAGGCTAGACTATAGATGCAATAGCTTTCTCTCAAACAACTATTACGATTCAAGCGAGTTCTCTCGAACCTCTACAAGCATAACAATATAAGCAGGCCAATACCTTAATTTATCTACTCTCTCGAGCTATATAGGTAGGATCAAATTAAAATTCACTCTCTCAATGTAATATCCTGGAAACTCGTAAGTTGAACTAGTGAGTTCTAGGGGTCTTGTCGTTGAAGTTTGGAGTGTTGTTTGAGGGTGAAAACTTGTAGAAGTGAATCTCATACTTCGATGGAAATTTTTAGGGGTAAAAAGTCCAGGTATGGCTCCCCAAAGAATACTCGAGGGGTCCTTGAGGAGGACCCCAAAACAGTCCCCCAAAGCTGCCTTGACAGCATGGTCTGTTTCTTTTGGTGGTGATCAACGGAGGCAAACCACACCCCGTAGACCATACCACGGTCCGTGGATGGACCTCGTGAGTCCATACTTAGTTTCTCCTTGGGCCTTCAGCATTTAGAGCCACAGTCCCAAACCATAGAATCCAACCACGGCCAGTAGATTGGTCTACGGTCTGTGGAAGGTTGTCCGTAGGTTGGGATGTGTGTTGGAGTTCTAGTTATTAAGTTAGTGTTTAGGGGTTAGTTTAGTAATTAGCTGAGAAGTTAGGAGGAACGTTTAGTTAATTAATTAGGTTATTATACCCTAAACTAATCACTTTTACTCATTCATCTAAAGAACCCACTTCCTCTAAACTATTTCTCTCTCTAGTAGAAAAGAAGAAGGAGGAGGAGAAGGCCAGAAGCTAGGGTCAAAATTCTCCATGGATTGAAGGTTTATTTAAGGAATTGATTAAAGTTATGTGAATCTTATTCATCTATGGGTTCTTCCACCCATAGAACCCCTTAGTTTTCCCCCAATTTGAAGAAGACCCCAATCTAGGGTAGGGTTTCTTCCAAAGTGTGGGTAGTGCTTGAATATGATTCCAAATTGTTGGATAGCATTAAATTATGTTTGAATTAACTTTGTTTAGTGATATTATGGTGATTTCATGTGATTTATGTGGTGAACCCTAATTTAAATTGATGAATGTGATGTTTGTGGGTTTATGCCATTAGAGGTGAAATTAAAGGTTCATGAGTAATATTCCTAAATCAATGTTATGTGTAGTGATTGATAAAATATAGGATCATATAATCATGAATTTAACTAGACTCTATTGGGTATGATTGATCGTGACTTGTAAAGTTAGCATTGAACCATTACGATCAATTATGGTTAGAATCACTTAGTAATGATAAATATGATTAAGAATGGTATGAATGGTGATGATAAGAAGTAAAGCTTGAATGTAAGGTTTGTAGTAATGAATCTTGATCACTAGGGTTTGAAGGTAAATCCAATATGATGATCTATAAAGGATAAGGATTTGAGAGTAGAATATATATGTGTATCTAAGGCTAATGAATAATGTTGAGTTGAGAGACCTTTACCTACTTAATTCACCATATGAATCATAGATGGTAGGAAGTGATAGAATTACTTAGGTCATGATGTTATCCTTGTCAAAAGGTAGAATTCTATAGATGATACTAAGTATGAACATGAACTTAACATAAAAGACTTCTCACATAGAATGATTCTAGGTTGAAAGATTCTCTCACCTAAAATGAATCTAAGTCTTAGGACTATGAAATGTGATGAGGCTTGTGGTGATTCCCCTAAATGACCTTTACATGATAGGAATGTGTGATGACTCCTCTTATTCCTAACTAGTTAGTTATGGGGAGTGTGAAGTGTTTACCCTTCATATATGTGTAACTCCCAAGGCAAGAGGTGATTACCCATTACCCTTTATGTTGATCATGGAGGATATTACCTATGATCTTTATGTGTTGATGTGGAGGAAACTACCTACATTACACATTAATATTGATATGGAGGTGAATACCCATATCACCTTAATAATTATATCGAGGCGAATACCCATATCACCTTAAAATGGTCATGGAGGTGAATACCTATGATTCATTAATTTGTATGACTTGTGGAGACTCCCTTTGTCTTTATTATTTGTTAGTATGTGTAACAAGAGGTGATTACCCTTGTTTGTATGATTCCATGATATATGCTTGAGGTGATTCCCCTTGTCTTTCATATTAAACTTAACATTTGTGCCTTGAGGTGACTCCCCCTTACATTTATGAGCATAAGCATGATTAGTTTGGCTAGTAGTTCTAGATAACTCTCCAATACGTACATGACTAAGAGGTGAATACCCTTGTCCTTATGATGTTAAGAGATGATGAACATGAATGATGAACCTAAGGGTCTAGCATAGCATGGGTAGGATTATGGGGTCTTGTTCATGCATGGCACAAGCTTTCCTTAAGGTGACTCATGAGATGTTTGCTCTTGTATGATGTATGTTTAGATAGGATTGTGCTATAGTTTCCTTCCTTGACATGCTATGATTGACTAAGGTGATAGTTCCCTTGTCTTTATGAAGTAAGCTATTAATGAGACCATAGTTGGGTAAATATGACTAGGATGACTTCAAGGTTATGCTTAGAGTGAAGGGTAGTATGGGATGCCTTTCATGCATTGCACAAGTGTTCTTTGAGGTTACTTAGGAGTATGGTACCGCTATGGTAGAAAAATCTTAGAGACTTAGACCATGGATATAGACTATGATCAAGATGATCAAAAAGGGATACTTGGCTTGGGTGGTATTATGGGATGCTATCCTTGTTTTGCACTTGTTTGCTTTTGAGGTTACTTGAGAATGGTTCTATTATGGTATAGATGATCAAGGGTCAAATATGCTTATATGAAGCCTATGAGGTAGACTTGATTTATGATTATGATTTATCTCTTGTGTTCATTAACTTTGTCTTATGTCGACTTATATTTATATGATGCTTATGTTGGAGACCATGCTAGACTATAATGATTATGTTATAACTAAGTTATTATCTCTTATGCTTATGTCTTATGTTGACTAACCATTTGAGATGCTCTTATGATGTTGTGCTAGCTTTCATACTTGGTACATTTTTGTACTAACGCATATTGCCTACATTTTAACCAAATGTAGGGTTGGAGGCTTGAGTTGCTTTGGAGGCTAGGTTTCGAGGATCTAGAAGAGTTGAAGAATAGGTGAGTCCTCATAGCTTCGAGGACCACACCCACTTTACTTTTTTGTTGTTTCTTTATGTTTTAGACATTGTATGGGTTGCGTCCCAGGTCTTTTATTCAAAAAGTTTAATAAATGGTTTGAGACAAAGTCTAGAATGTCTTCCGCTTGCTTTTAAGAAAATGTTTTCAATCGTATGTTTCAAAGAAGTTTTTAGTTTCCCATATTTTTCCTATGCTTTTATGTTCAAGATATGCTAAGAGGCTTGTATGCGACCCCTTCGGGGTCAAGTACGCCGGTAACGTCTAGGGGGTGCTCTCGGGGCATGACACTCGAGCTGAACCTACAATCATCAATCGATAACCTTAGTTCTAGAATCTCTCTCTCAAAAAAGTCCAGAACACTATGTTAGAATTGCATTTGTAACTACAATTCATAAGTTAATACACAATTATCAATAATACCCACTTCAAAACAGAATTTAAATCATTAAACAACAATACCCATAAGCTAATTAGAGCAAATAATCACATGATCAAACCCCCAAGAACGGGGGTTTTAGCCACACATCATAAAAGGAAGAAACAATTACCAATTATGTTATCCATGAACTGGTAATGATCTCCAAGTCTTTACAATGCTTCAATTTAACTCCATTTTAAAACCCACTTGAAAACTGTACTTAAAAACTCTAAAAATAGTTTTGGGGATCAAGAACTCAAGGTAAAACTCTCAGAACACTTGTTTAGAATCTGAAAATTTTGGAATTCTCTAACCTCTCTAAAAATCTTTTGAAAATTTACATTTATACTCTTAAAAATTTGCAGCTTGTGGATGGATAGGCGGAATTAGTTGAGCATCACCGATCAGGTCGGTGATGCGCCAAATGCCACGCTTCCTCGCCGTCTTACCTTGCCTCTTCAACCTCAGAGTTCTGTGACTTTAGGCGATCAAGATAGAGGTCGCCGATTCATTCGGCGGTTTGCCGACTGTCCATTTCCATCAGCAAGTTTGCTTGTTCCCAGAGGTGGCATGCTCGAACTTTTGGCAAATTGAAGAGCCACTTAGCAGTTCGTCGAGTGGTCTTGGCGATCACCAGGACTTCCGTTTTTCAACTTCTTCAGCTTCTTCATTCCTTTTTTCCCGGTAATGTCCTTGCCTTACTCCTTTGCCTTTATTACTCCAAATTAACACTTTAACATCAGCTTAGAGCATAAATTAGACATTTAGGACAATAAAACTATGAAAATAAAGCCCTAAATGAGTCCAAATCTCATATTCATCAATGTCATATCGAGATTTATGCACAATCCAAGTAAGCTTCACCTTGGAGCTGCGATAAGAGTATTGAGATATATCACAGGGACAACAAATCAGGGAATTTGGTATTCTAAGGTAAAAAATTTCACATTAACTGGCTTTACTGATAGTGACTAAGTAGGCAACACTGATGATAGAAAGAGCACATCTGGTTTCTTGTTAAATCTTGGATCTGGAGTAGTTTCATGGAGTTCAGAGAAGCAGGAAGTGGTGTCATTATCAACTTTAGAGGTTGAATATATTGCAGCAACTTCTGCAGCTTGTCACGTAATTTGGTTAAGGAGACTTGTTGCTAATTTTAATTAGAAACCAGCTGGTGCAACTGAATTTTTTTGTGACAATAGATCTGCTTTTGCGATGTCAAAGAAGCCAACATTCCACAGTAGAACAAATCCCATAGATATTTGCTATCACTTTATTCGAAGTCTTGTTTCTACTGGAGAAATTACTTTGAAGTCTTGTGATACAAATGAGCAACCAGAAGACATCTTCATGAAGGCTCTTCCGCAAGCAAAGCACGAGTTCTCCAGAGGTCAACTTGGAGTTTGCCATTTTGAATCAAGGAGGAGCGTTGAAAAGTGATTCAAAAGAAACTTGACCAAGTCTTCAGGAGTTTGTCAGTTAGTTTCCTTTATCTTAGCAAGTTTAAATATTATGGCACATTAGTAGCTAATTAGTAATTAATTGGTTAGTGGACCTAGATTTTAGTATTTTCAATTTTTGGTAAGCCGATTTATAAGCAGCTCTTGTTGCTTTTATTAATTAAACAAAATTGAAGAAGTTTGTAGTAACGTTTTATCTCTTTTTCTCTCTTTCTATTTTATTTTTTTTATTATAATTTTATTTCCAACAGGTACGTAGGTCCACCAATAGATAGTCTTGGTCCACCATCTATGGGTTCAAAAATAATGTTTTTGGATCTCTGACTAACAGGACTTATGTACGATCCATTAGTCAACCTACGGTCCATGCATGGCCTCCGTAGGTCCAATCGAAACTTTTTAAAATCCCACTAAGTTTGAGAGTCACCTACGAGACCTAAATATGGCTCGTGGATTAGGGAATGGACCGTCTTGGTGAACCATAGGAAAGTACTGGAACTTTGACATTGTTGGAAAATATGGACTCGCCATTCACGGAGCTACCTACGGGCAGTGTGTTAGTCCATGAGCCATTGGTGGCTCCATTGGTTCTGGCACTATATCCTGCAAAAGGTGCAATTTCCTATCTTTTTGAATCTGAGGTGTTACATTATCTCCCCCTTGAGAACATTCATCCTCGAATGAAGTCTAAACAAGCTGAGTTTGGAGGAAAGAGTTGTAGTCCCTACCAACTGAGTACGAGAAATTGATATCTAACTAAACTTATTTCCATGAATCATGCAAATATATTGAAATGCAATGATAACTGAAGGAACGAGATACTGTGACTGAATCTTCACAAGATTAACTGAAAGACTAGAGAGGAACTATTACCTCAAGCTGAAACTGGATCGAAAGGAAAGAGGTGATACTTGTCCATCATGGTTGTTTCTGCTTCCCAAGTATCTCCCTCTATGGATAGACTTCTCAACAAAACCTTTACTGAAGTGACTTCCTTATTTCTCAACCTACGAACCTGATGGTCAAGAATTTCAACTAGAATATCCCCATAGGTGAGGTTATCCTTCACAACCACACTCACTAAAGGAACTATTGATGCTGAATCACCCACACACTTCTTCAACAAGGAAATGTGAAAAATTGGATGTACCGCTGCTAGTTCTGCTGGAAACTCTAACTCATAAGCCACAATACCAAGCCTTTTCAGGATTCTATAAGGACCTACATACCTGGGACTAGCTTTCCTTTCTTGCAAAATCTCATCATGCCTTTCATGGGTGGCACTTTCAAAAAAACGCAATCATCAATTTTGAACTCTAAGTCCCTTCTCCTTACATATGCATAGGACTTCTAACGACTATGATCTGTATTTATTCTATCTGGGATGAGCTGAACTTTCTTCATAGCCTCATGAACCAAATTTTACCCAATCAAGGTTGTCTCATCTACTTCGAACCAACCATCCGGAGAACTGCATCTACGCCCATACAGTACCTCATAAAGGGCCATCTGAATACTGGAATCAAAGTTGTTATTATAGGAGAAATCTATGAGAGGTAGGTGATCATCCCAACTACCCTTAAAATTAATCACGCAAGCTCTCAATATATCATTTAAGTTTTGAATGGCACGCTCTACCTGACCATCCATTTGTGGATGAAATGTTGTACTGAGATTTACTTGAGTACCAAGACCTTTCTGAAATGATTTCCAGAAATGAGAGGTAAATTAAGGACCTCTCTCTGAGATGATAGACAAGGGAACCTCATACAACCTAACTATCTCACTAATGTAGTGTTTGGCATAGTCTTCCGCTGAATCTGTAGTCTTGACAACCAAGAAGTGAGCTAACTTAGTTACCCTGTCCACTATCACCCAAATGGAGTCAAGTTGTCTATGAGTACGAGGTAACCCCGTAATAAAATCCATGTTTATGACTTTCCACTTCCACATAGGAATGCTAATCTCTTGAGTCACACATCCTGGTTTCTGATGTTTTACCTTAACATGTTGATAGTTAGGACACTTAGCCAGAAATTCATCTATGCCTCTCTTCCACCAAAAGACTTCCCGTAGATCACGGTACACCATAGTGGCACCTGGATGAATAGAATATCTTGAATTATGGGCTTCTATAAGGATCTGCTTCCTAAACTCACCCACATTAGGTACACATAAGCGACCTTAGATACGAAGTACACCATCTCCCCCTTGGGAGAAAACCTCAACTCTCTATTGATGAACTGCACATTTCAACTAAAGTAATATAGGATCACTATCCTTTTTTCCTTAACCTCAGCTACCAATGAAGATTCTGAACCATTTTGAACTATCACAGCACCATCTGACGTATCCATAAGGCAAACTCTTAAGAGACAAGACGCTGAACATCTTCGGCTAATTCTTTATTCTCTTCCTTAACATGTGTCACACTACCCATGGATAGTTTGCTGAGGATGTCAGATACTACATTGGCCTTACCCGGATGATAGAGCACATTCATGTCATAGTCCTTGAGGAATTCAAGCCATCTCCTCTGAAGAAGATTCAACTCTTTTTGGGTGAACACATACCGGAGGCTCTTATGATCTGTGAACACATCAATATGAACACCATACAAGTAGTGTCTGCTAATCTTTAGGGAAAACACTTCGGATGCAAGCTCGAGGTCATGAGTCAGATAGTTCTTCTTGTGGACCTAAAGCTATCTTGAAGCATAAGCTATGACTTTACCTTATTGCATCAACACACAACCTAGGTCGACCCTGGATGCATCACAATAAACCACATAATTGTCTGACCCATCTAGTATACTCAACACATGAGTTGTAGTTAACCTGATCTTCTGTTCTAAGAAGCTTTTCTCACACTCATCTAACCACTAAAACTTGACCTTCTTCTTAGTCAACTTGGTCAATGGGGGGAAGCTATGGATGAAAATCCTTCAACAAACCTTCAACAGTAACCAGTGAAACCGAAGAAACTTCTAATATCAGTAAGAGAGGTAGGTCTAGGCCAGTGTTGTACTGCCTCAATTTTTTTAGAATACACTCAGATTCCTTTGTTGGATGCTATATTACCAAGGAAAGCGACCAAGTGTAACCATAACTCACATTTGCTGCTCTTAGTGAATAATTGGCAATCCTTGAGGTTTTGCAGAAGAACTCTCAGATGAGTCGCATGTTTTTCCTCCTTCCGAGAATAAATGAGGATATCATCAATAAAGGCAATGACAAATAAGTCCAAATATTGTTTGAACACCATATTCATTAAGTCCATGAAAGCTGCAGGAGCATTAGTTAGTCCACAAGACATACCTACAAATTTATTGTGATCATACCGAGTCTTGAAGGCTATCTTCAATTGTCACTATCCCTGACTCTTAGTTGATGATAACCAGATTTGAGGTCTATCTTAGAAAAGTAACTAGCACCCTGAATTTAGTCGAACAAGTCATTAATCATGGGGATGGGATATTTATTTATTATTGTGAGTTTGTTCAATTGACGGTAGTCAATGTACATTCTGAGAGAATCGTCTTTCTTCTTCACAAACAACACTGGAGCACCCGATGGAGAGATATTGTGTCTGATGAAGCCCTTATCTAGAAGATCTTTCAACTGTTATTTCAATTCCATAAGCTCGGAAGGAGACATCCCGTAAGGAGGAACCAAAATAGGCTAGGTATCTAGAAGGAGATTTATTCTGAAGTCGATTTCCCTTTTGGGAGGAACTCCATGAAGGTCTTTTGGAAACACTTCTGGATACTCATTTACCACTAGGAGTGACTCAAGAGTTGGTGTTTCAGAGTTTGAATCCTTAACCCGAACAAAATTATAGATATACCCTTTGGATATCATTTTCTTGGCCTTAAGTTAAGAACTAAATTGACTTATAGGACCTGAGTTACTACCCTTCAATTCTAGTGTTGGCTCACTTAGAAACTGAAACCAAACAATCCTAGTTCTACAATCTACTGAGGCATAACAGGAATGTAATTAATCCATGTGTAGAATGATATCAAAATATATCATTTATAATGCTACAAGGTCTATTGAGATAACTTTCTAGGAAATTGTGACAGGGAAATTTTTGTATACCCGTCTAGCTATAACTAGGTCACCAACTGGAGTAGAGACTGAGAACGGTTCTGAGGGAGTTTCAAGACTGATACTGAAGTTTACTACTATATAGGGAGTTACAAAAGATAGTATAGCCCATGGATCTAACAATACATAAACATTTAAATAGAAGACTTGTAACGTACAAATGACCACATTAGGAGATTCTTCCTGGTCCTGGCAAGCCTGAAGAGCATACAACTTGTTCTGGTTCTAACCACAACCTATACCAAATAAGGTACCCTACTGAGTGGGGCGACCCGCTGGAGCTGCTGAGGTTGTAGACTAAGCCTTGTTACCTCCTTGTCCTTTCCTAGCAGAAGGGCAATTCTTCAACCTATGACCAGACTGACCACACCCAAAACACCCTTCTCTGCCAGTAAGACACTCACCTAGATGGTTCTTACCACACTTTGGACAACATGGAAAAGTCTTATTACCTGAAGCACTCCCATGAGAGTTAGAGCCTGGTGCCCTTCCTTTTTGATCTTGTCGAAACCTGGGGGATGGAGTGCTAGTTGATGAAGGTGTTGGGGCTGTAGACCTTTGTTGATATTCTGAGAGATTCCCACTGCCTAACTTATGCTGAGAGTATTTATAATTTCATGTTCTAGTCTTTTTGTTATCCTTAGTTATTTCCTTAAGCTTATCTCTCTCAAGCTGCTGAGCATGGGTAATTAATCTGGAGATATATATCCTAATAGCATAGCATTCCTACACTCGATCTTCACTAGATTGGTACTCCAAATAAGAACTTGGTCATTTGTTCTCTTGAATCGGCAACCATATGTAGAGCATACCTGGAGAGCTCGGTTAACTATAGCCCGTATTCTTGGACTGACATTGAACCTTGCCTCAACTCCCTCAAGAAGAACCTATTCAGAAAGCTCTAGTAAAACAATCCCAAGTCACAGGAGCTGCATTTGAACATCTGTTGTCTTTTCATTCTGTGAACCAGTTATGAGACACATCATTAAGTTGATCGGATGCTAGCTGAACACTATCAGTATCAGCCACTTGCATAACCTTAAGAATCACCTTAACTTCATCAATAAAGTTCTGTGGGTCCTCACCAATCTTCGACCCTAGAAACTCTAGCGGATTCATATGAACAAAGGCTCGAACCTTCGCTGTAGTTGATCCACCAGTGGTGCTTGCAGAAACTGAGGCCTGGTGATTGTTCTAGTTGGTTATGGTTTGATCCAAAAGTTGGATTGCACTAAGGAACTTTACATTTGTAACCTCATGGTTTTGGACTTGAGGAACTGTGTTAGCATTGTGTGCGTTAGAATTTTGTGTGTTAGCTCTGCGATGAGGCATCATTTGAAATGCATAACGATGGATTAGAAAGGTGAAGTTGAATCACACTTCATGCATGATAGGAATATCTAAACAAGGAAAGTTTTCTTAGAACACCTAGTAGCCTCCCTCTCATAGGTGTGGCGCGATTCACATTCATGAAAGAGACTCTACTTAGTGCGGCTTTCAAACATCCTAGGGCTCTTGAATGCGATGCTCTAATACCAAGTTTATCATGCCTTGAGGCTACCTCCTAAATGTAACATGGGACTTAGGATCATAGGTGACCCCAAGCTAACCCTAAGTCCAGCATATCACAAGCATACTGAATATATAACTAAGATAAGTTGAAGCATAACTAATAAATGAGTCAAAACTAAAGGACTCCAAATATAAATATATCTAAATATCGAGGGAAACAACCCCATTAACACTAACTCTATGTCTGAAAGCCTGTACTAGTGATGAGTATCTAGGATAAGTCCCCAACTAACTAAAAAAATACTAAAAGACTAAAAGTAGGCTAACTAAACCAAGCATAAAGAAACGCCCTCGAACTATGAAGACTCACAACTGAAGTTGCTAAGTATGGGCAGAAACTTGTATCAAGTATGGTCTGGATGCTGAGCGCCTAAACCTATATCATAAAATGATGTAGCACAAAGTATGTGTCGGTACTTTGAATGTCTTGAGCATGAAGGATATAGATACTAAGTTGAATGATATAAGCATAAAAATATAATACTGGCCATATAGACTGAGCATGGCAATGGGATGTACTGGAGTATAACTGAAAACTGAGCTAGATGCAATGACCAAGTACTAATCATGAAGATAACATGTTGAACTAAATACTGAAGTAAATGATGATAACATGGTCAATTCAATAAAAGTATGACTCTGTAGAAGCTACTATTAACTGACATAAATCACATGAGCTAATCATGGAGTTCGATATATACGCCCCATCGAGAGGACCCAATATACCTTGCTAGGGGTATAGAGGCATGACTGTGGCGTGATCACTAAAACTGACACCTAATAGAGGGGACTTCTCAACCTACGTTGGCACGTAGTTCTGGGACTGTGAGGGTACACTAAACATAGTCCAACTCGGTGATAAGTCTACTCCCAACTGAATATGTATATAGAAAAAATTCAACTGAAATACTGAGTAGCTCAAAATATTGACAGGCTATCTAAAAATGCAACATAAATATACTAAAAGATATGGCATTTGAGTTCTAAAGTTTGATTTTCTGACTAATCCGGCTAGCAAGTATAATTCATGAAGTACTAATAATTAATATAAGCAAGGGTCTGAATTCTATACATGGAACTATGCAAATTTTCCAAGAAACATGTTATTTAGAATCGTGAAACTATAGCAACTGAAGGCACAATGAATCTTTAAGATTTTGGAAACCCTAGGTCTGAAAAATTTATGAGAACTTAAAGAACTGACTGAATTCTAGGGACTTAATGGATTAAAGGAAACCCACTAGTGAAATCCCACATACCTGGTGACGAAAACTACAGAGAAATCCTTTGGATTTCGGGGTTGAACTTGACGAAGACCTATGCTTGTTCTTGGGAGAACTACCGCCTCTTTTCTCTTCTTTTTGTTCTAAGTTAGGTGATTTTTAAGAGAATGAGGGTTCTAGGCAGTTTCTGACTAGATTATTAGGCTTAGACTGAGTAAAATCATGTAGTATTGTGCTAGAATAATTAGGGAAAGATCCAAAATCCTTTCTAAAATAACTGCCGACTCTCGTCGACAGTGGGGACCTACGGTCCATTGGTCCACCTAAGGACCATCCTAGTCGACTGTCGATGGGTTCAAAAACATTATTTTTGGACCTTCGACTGACAGGACCCATATACGATCGGTTGGTCAACCTACGGCCCGTACATGGCCTCTGTAGGTCCAACTAAAACTTCTTAAAATCTCACTAAATCTTAGACTCACCTACGAGACCTACCTACGGCTCGTGCATTGGGCAACTTAATTTTTTATATGTGTAATGTCTATCAAATACACTTCATCCAAATCTAAGTGTAGAAGGTCGTTAAGCAATATATAACCCAACAATTGAGTTAGGGTCGAATCCCACAGGGAGCGGTACCTGTTCAAATTCAATCAAGAAGTATGAGCATGATCTAACTATTTATAGGAATAGAAATTATCGAAAAAGACATGAAACAAATTAAAAGGGGTGACACGAATGTTAGATGGGGGGTTTGGAATTATCAACTACACGCAGTCACAAACAATTTGAAATAACAATATGGAGAGGAATTCTCCAAATGTGATCGGTTATAGGCAAATTTTGATATATGGGTAATTGAAACTACTAGTAAATTGTAATTAGTGAGTACGATAGACTATAAGGGACATCGCTTTCTCTCGAACAACTATCCCGAATCAGGTGATTTCTTCCGAACATCAACTAGCATAACAATGAAGAACAGTCCACACCTTCATTCATCCACTCTCTCGAGCTAGATGGGTGGGATTGGGTTTAGGATTCACTCTCTCGAGTTGAACCCAGCTCAACCCAATACCTACAAATCATTAATCAATAATCTTAGTTCTAAAACCTCTCTCTCGAGCAAGCCAAGAACACAAAATTAGAACTACATTTGCAACAACAACTCATAAATTGAACCACAATTAATGATTAAACTCACTTTAATTTAGCATTTAAACTAGTAATTAACAATGCCTATAAAGTAATTCAACCCATAATCACATGATCACACCCTAAGAATTGCGGTTTTAGCAAACATCATAAAAGAGTAAAAATGATTACCAAATCGATTAGACATCAACTAGGTAAGAGTAATTTAGTCTTTACAATGCTTCAATTTGAAGATATTTCGAAACCCACTTGCAAAATCTCCAAATTGAATCTCCAAAATATTTCAAGTCTACTGAGAAAACTATGAAAAACTCAAGAGAAAAGTATTCTAAACTAATTCAGCCTCCATAATTAACTGTTCAAAATCTAATTTATAGTCACCAAAATAAGCCACGAAGGGCCATTAGGTGAGGTAAGTCGGGTTCACCGAACCACTCGGCGAACCGCCCATTGCTCTCTTCTATCACCTTTATGTCTTGGCTCTCAACATCCTCGTGTCTTGTAACTTTGGGAGATCCCTCTTTGCATCGCAAAACTGCTCGGTGATTCACCGACTGCCCCTTTTCTATCGCCGACTTGGTTTCTTCCCTCAGGGCTGGCACACTGGAACTTTAGGCGGTCAAAGTAGCCACTAGGCGACAAGCCAAGTGCTCTTGGCGATCCTCAGGCTCGCCTTTCTTCACTTCTTCAGTTTGTTTTGTTCCTTTTTACCTGTTAGTCCTTGCTTTGCTCCTCAATCCATATACCTGAAAATCAAGGCTTTAACATCAGTTTATGGCACAAATTAAGCATTTGAGGACACCAAATCTATATAAACAAAGAACCAAATGAGTACAAATTTCGGACTCATCAATACCCCCAACATAAACTTTTGCTTGTCCTCAAGTAAAACTCGAGATCCGCAGTTGAAAAAGGATCTCACAAATAGTGTTGCATAAGACTCAACACGAATGCACACAACAAGATTCAACTTACTCATGTAATGATCAACTGTGCACCCAAAGATTCAAATTGTGACTCACCATTATCAAAGATGTTGAAGTTCACAATACTTTTGTCAAATGCAAGTTCAAGCTCAACAAAGGTACTCAAATGCCTTCACAAAAAACATGATTCTCTATTCACATAAAGTTCTTCAACAATTTATAGTTCTGAAATCACATACAACCTCACACTCAGTGGATGCTACCTTCATGAAATGCGGTCTGAACATCACTTTTTTTTCCTTTTATTTAACATTTTGATCATGCTCATAATCCACCCTATTATTCAATTTCATATGACTTACCGGATACCCCATTTCTTTTGCCACTTACACTACTTTATTTCACAACTTTTTCATTCTTTTTGTTTGATTTTTTCTTTTCTCTTCTTTTTTGTGTACATGGAGGGGTTCCATTTTTTCAAAACCATTGCTCAAAGGGGATATTCTCACACTTCTTGATTTTCCTTCTCTTTTCACCACACCCCAACTTAGGCTTTTGGCCTAAGTTGGATATTCAAACAAATCACACTTCATGAAGGTTACGGGTGAATTGATAAAGAGTGGTCATAATTGCTCAAGTTTCTTCCAAGAAAATGATAAGGCTCAAGAGGGTTCAAGCAAGGTTCACACATCTCACAAGGTTGGCCACAAAAGAGGTATATTGTCAAATTGTGTCACTCTTCAAAATTGTTGGCTAAGATCATTTCAAGTGCTTGCATCACTTAGTCAACCGGACCAATGGGGCAAATTCTAGGTGTCATCACACACAATATTCAAAGTAAGCTCATCACACAAGACATTGTCACCAATACCAAACAAGACACCACATTTTCTAGCTAGTGTGCAATGTTCATCACAAGAGACTCATTCGATAACTTGCTAGTCACAACGAGATGCTAAAAGTTCACACATTGTCTATGCATCTTTATTTTGTTTAGTTAGGAGTGATGTTCAAGTCATCGGTATTGATCATAACCAATACTCAAATACGCACAAGAACAGCCACAATCATACACAATAGAGGTGGCAAATTTTTTTTAAATAGGTTCAAAACCATTTACATTCAAAATAGGGGACTACAAGCTAAAACATCCACGAGAATCAAGATCAAAACACATATATATATATCACAAAACCCAATATTCACAAATAAAATATAATCACAAGATGTAGGTATGGCAATACCTCACCCCATCAACCAAAAAAAAAGCAATTGTCCTCAAATGCAACTAAAACAAAGATAATCAATAAAAACAACAGAGAGGGAGGTAAATTATCTTGTCTACTCAGTCACTCCGTCAATTGGGGTATCAATGCCCGGGGCAACACTTTGAGGATCGGCATTAGTGCCCGGTGTAGCATCAGTTGTTGCTCCACTGGGGCCTGCCATAGTAGTGTCTCTCAAAGAGGCCTATCGGGCTATCTCAAACATGGCACCATCTTAGTCGGCTAGATCTTCATACACAACCGCATCTTGCTCCACAAGCTGCTCCTCATCGGTCTCTGCCTAAAACTCAGCAGTAGCAACATCCTCTATAATATCATCTCCAGTGGCCAGAGGTACCTCAGTACAAGCTGGAATCATAGCACTTGGATCATCGAGGATCTCCACCATCCCAAATAGCAAAGTGAATTTTGTGGACTTCAGCTGGTCCACATCCTTCTGCAGCTCAGACACATCGGCTTTCAAAGTTGTAACCTCAGTAGAAACACCTGCCCTCTCTCACAAACCTCAACTCTCACTGAGAGGGCATCAATGGAACCCCTGAGAGGAGTCAATGCACCAGTAATAGCTCTCTCAATCATCCAGGGAATCTCAGCCTCTAACCGGGAAGCCCGCACATCTACAGAATGGGATAGGTGCCCCATCTTGAGGAGCATAGCCTGAGTAATCGAGGTCCAAGAGGTAGTGGTACCAGCAACAGCTCTAGGGAGCTGGGAAGCAGCAAAAGAACTCGGGGCCTGGGAAGGAGTAGAAGTAGATGTACCTGAAGGCCCGGAGGCTGGAGTAGGCAAGGTTGCCTCTACAGGTAAAGAATCAATATCGACCTCTAGGGATGTATCCACCGTAGCTTTTCTCCTCATATTCGCCTCATCCCATGTGTATTCGGCCTCTATGCGCCGGATGTTGGTGGAGGATGTGGGTGTAATCTCAACATCCCTCTTCTCATCATGAGGAACTCCAGCCCAACGACATAACTTTAGAATGAGTACTGGAAATGGAAGGGATGTATTGTGTTGATTGGCCCTCATGGCCATCTCCTGCTCTATAATCAACCCCAAGTTCAGACTCTTCCTAGATATGATAGATCCGAGACAGGCCACCTTTGAGTGGCGGAGAATGGACTCATTCTGCCATGGCATGATAGAGCTGCTAATGAACCCAAACCAGTATCGAGTTGCTTTGTTCAGATCCTTCTTCTCGATAGGTGCTCCGGCCTCAATCCACCTCGGGGTGGTATCAGAAATGAGGGGAGCTAGCCAGCCCTTCATGTCATCCAGGGTCTGTGAAGTAATCATCCTCTATTACTCATGCTCAAAACCTACAGCCCTATCAAACACAACATTGATATCATCGCTGACGCATCTCACCATCCTCCCTCGGACCACAACAGACTCTACCGGTCTGAAGGCACTGGCCTTCTTCGGTATAAAACTCCTAGTCCCATGTAGGAATGTGTGGGCCACGGGGTCTGGTGAAGATCTCGCACCTACGGAACTGGAGAGTGTCCCACATATTTGGGTACATGTCCACTATACCATCCATGGACAACCTCTTTTCTTCTAGAATGGAACTCAACCCTCGGCCTTTAACCGGCTGAGTAATCGAGAAGGAGTACTATCACGACCCGAGCCTATACCCCAGACGCGACATGACGTATAAGACTCTGAAGAGCCTTATACAAGCCGCATAGCATTCATAACATAAGACATAAGAAAATGTTATGGAATTTAAAACTTTTAATCTATACAATCGAAATCTTTATTTAAGAACAGCAAAAGTCTAACTTTGTCTCACATGACCATCTAATACAGCTTTGAATCAATAATAGGGTCGCAGCCCTTTAACATAGTCCAAAACATAAAGTGACAATAAAGGAAACTACTAAAGACTCATATGTCCTCGAATCTTGAGGACTCACCACTATCTTTGGAGAATAGTCAATCCAAGCTTAGTCAAGAAGGAAGGTCACCTTAAGAACCGGCACCTATATTCATATGAAAAATGTAGAAAATATGGGTTAGTACAAGAATGTACTAAGTATGATAGTCATGCAAAAATCATGCTTAAAAAGGACATTTTGGTTGAAAACCATGCATTTGAAAAGTTTGAGAATCATCATGTACTTTTAATGAAAACACAAGTCACAAGCATGTTCATCATATAAATCATTATAACATACTAGAGCCATCATCTTAGGCAACCCTAAGTTATACTTATGCAATGTATGAATGGCATCCAATAATACCATTCATACTAAGTACCCCTTTGAGGCCACCATAGACAAGGAACATTCATAATCAATAAGTCATGACAAGGAAAGCAATTCATAATAACAATCCAAGTTAAGCATTCATCTTTACATTTAGCCTTTAAGTCAACATTCTCATTAGCATCATTATGAGCACATTCTTTTCATTAGACATTATGGCATTAGAGAATCACACCATAGCCACTCTCAAAGCCTACTCATGTAATGTATGGATGGCATCCCATACTACCACCCACACTTCATAGAACTTATTGAGTAACCATAGCACATACCTCACATGATGGCAATAAGCCCTAACCAACATAGACCATGTGAGCAAACCATAGAATCTGGTGTCATGTCCCATACCGAAAAGAGTTGGTCTACTTGCCTAAGGTAGAACTGGTAATTTAGCTTAGGTGGATCCACTAGCTATAATCTATGAGGGCACATAGTTATGTGATAGGTAAGGTATTCATAGAAACCCATCCTAACATGGGGAGAGCTTCCACCTTACAATATCCACTCGATACTAAGCATTAAATTCCCACAGAGTAGTTCATTCTCATTAACATTATTATACTTGATAGGGCTACCACCATTAGGTATACCAACCCAAAGTACATTATTACACACATGAAAGGGATACCACCAGTAGGTATATCGATTCAAGGTACATCATTACATTAGTTCATAGACTCATCATGAAAGGGCTACCACCATCAGGTCTACCGATTCAAGGTTTATTAAGTCAAGATACATTAGTTACAAAAGAAGAGGATGCCCTAAGCCTACCAATTCAAGGTATAACATTACATTGAAGAAATCCTTCACAACATGTCATCATCATTCATAAGTGTATAATTGAGAATAACCTTTCAACAATACAACAATTACATTATAGTCATGATCATATTACTTTCAATGTATTCACAAACATCATGATTATACAACAATCCTCATAAACATGTACAAACCCTCACAATTTACCCTTTAAGGACCATGAATCATATTCAACCCAACATCTAGAATTACTACATTATATAAGGAGAATATCATGATTCAATAAACTCAATCAATATAGACATAATCTATTCACATGCTTCTATAATCAATCAATCAACATCATGAAGTCACAATTTAGTAATTTAGGAAATTCATGGGTTCTTGGGGGGATTTCATCATAAATCAACAATTAATCATCAATTCAATCATAATCCATCATAAATCAACCTTTGTAAACGTTTTAGAAAAGAACCCATGACTTAGAGTGAAACCCTAGCTTTTTGGGGAAATTGAAAGCTTTGAAATCTAGTTTTGAAGGGACTCTATGGGCGAAAGATACCCATAGATGAAAAGATACCATACCTTACTGGATTTTTCCCCTAAATTTGAGAATAAAGACCTTGTTTCTTCAAGCCCTAGCCTCCACTTCTTCTTCTTCTTATTTGGGAACTTCTAGAGAGACATATTGTGAGGGAGATGAACTTTTGGTTTGATTTGGGTTTTTGGGAATAATGAAGTAAATGATGTGTTTAATGACTTAAAATCATTTATATATGTTAAATAAAACAATATAAATCGACCCCATTAATTAACTAACTAAAAAGGAATTTACAAAAACGACCCTCCTTAGGCAGCCCACTCCCAGGCACCACGAGAGGACCTCATGAACCGTGGTCTTGCCCATGGTCCTTGGGCAGTGGCTAAGGCTTAGGGTCTTGGCCTCCACAAATTGAAGGCATGACCATGATACCTCCCACGATCCGTGGTGAAGACCACTGGTCGTGGTCCCTAGGCAGTAGCTAGGCTTCAAAGCCTTGCCTCCCACAGGCCTAAGGGGAGCCCCTTCACGAACCGTGGTCAAGACCACTGGTCGTGAAGGTGGTCGTAGTCTTTGGGCAGTGATTGGCCAAGGTTGGGGCAGCCTTGGCCTTTGGCTTAGGCTTTGCCCCTTTTGCCTTGGCCCTTACCCTTGCAACCCTCCATCAAACCTTATATGGTCTTCTAACTACGGGGTCTAACACGTACCTTGACGTTAACCCTCACGTTTTAGCTCTAGTTTAACCTACTAATTTTCTGAGGCGTTACAAGGACCCTGAATTGGTGGTGTTGGAACCACCACATGTGCCGGAGCTGGCACTGAATCTACAGCAGGAGGGGTCAACTCTGGAATCCTAGATGGATCTTGATGAGCTTTTGCACGAATATTTGCTCGCCGAAAGGACCTGCTCTAAAAATTTCCAAAATTGAGGCATGTGGGCGATACCCAAGGACCTTTGGCGAATCGTCGACACCAATCGGTGATCTCAGACTAGTTCACTGAATATTACAGTGTATTTTAGGGGTTAGGGGCGCAGAAAGGGAGATCTAAGGAACCTTTTGGCGAGTCGCCGAGTGAACTCGGTGAGCTCAGGCTTCCTGCCGAAAGTTACAGAATCAACTAAGCCAAAATATTAAATTAAGGGCAATCAAAGGAGGACTTTGGTGAACCGCCGAACCACTCGACACAGCTCGCCAAACAGCCCAATGTGCCAATTGTCAACCCAGTTTCCCAAATCAAGCTCGCAGCCCCCGAATTCAAAATCGAAAACATACACCAAGAAATTAGTACCAAACCCATATGACCCCCTGCCTTTGGGGTACACAGACTTCCCCTGATTTGGCCAAAAATTGCCATTTGACGACTTATGACCTTAGGAATGATGTCAAATGCTCAATTATTGGGAAAATTACATCATTTGGCACAATTCGGGGTTACTCAGACTTCACCCAACACAAAATAACTGTAACCCTATAATTTAAGACCAATTTTAATGCACAAAACATGGGAAATCATTGATTTAAGCATTTAGGTACAAGTTCAAACACATTACGAGCAATGCGACACTTAAAATACGATTTAAAGTAATTACCCAACGCATATCAACAAGCATTTATCTATTGAATTTGAGTTTAACCACTAAACAAAAGTATGGGTTCAGAAAACCAACATGTAAGCCGAATTGAGAAATTGAAAAGCAAGGAGGTAGAGTATTCCAGTTCCAAGCATGAGGTCACACACAAAATACGAACAAAATGGAAAAATATGGAAGTTCTGAAGTTTGAGTGAGAGTGCACAGGGTTAGAAATGAGAGAATATGAAAGATTTTGAAATTTTAAACCCTTTGGCCTTTAAAAGCTTTCAGTTCGCGGCCCTTTTGGTGGAGTAAGTCATCCACACCGAACCACACGGTGATGCGCCCAGTGGTACTTTACGTCGCCGAGTTTTACAAGACCTCCAGGTCATTTGGGGGTTCAAACGGCGGACAAATTGGGCTCATTGATCTGTTCGTTGAGTCACCGATTAAGAAATTAGCCCACCAAGTTTTACAGAATTCCATTTCAGGTTTTATAGATCCAACGGCAGTCCACGTCGGGCTCGCCGACCTCTTCGACGAGTCACCGACTGGACTTTTGGCTCGTCAAACTGCCTATTTTCAAACATACTTCATTTTTGAACCTGCACAATCAACACCTGTTATTCAAAATCAAAACTTAAAAGCATTAAAACTTGGGTTGCCTCCCAAGAAGAGCCTTAGTTAACGTCGTGGCACGATGAAAGTACCCATTCAAGATTAATTTTTGGGGTTTGTTATTGTGTCACTAGGCAACACCCCTTGTTGTCTTGGATTCAAATGTGAAGAAATTTGACCCATTTGGTTCTCCAACTGCTTAATAGATATTGAGTGAGAGGTCACTGTCTGATTTAGAGTCGAGACATCCTCTTTCATTTCTTTCAACACTTTGTCAGAACCTTCAACCTTGTTGAGAATGCGTGAGAGCATCTCTTCCATACGGCCACCCTCAGATTTCTTGGGCTTTTGACGCTCATGGGGAGGAACATTTCTATCATTCTCCCCCTCTTTTTCCTTCCAAGTGGCATTGCAATCATGCCAATCTCTGTCACGGTCTCTCCAGCCCTCATCTCTATTCTAACCTTGATTTCCACTTGATCTTGGGTAGTTTGGAATATAACCTCCTCCTTGATTGGCTAGGAAGTTCACTTCCTCATTGTACAGCGCTTCAAAGTATGCTTCATCGAGGTTTACTCCACCAACACCCACAACATGAACACTCTTTGTACCAACACCCATGAAATTTTTAGCCAAGATATCCAGTTGGGTCATCATTTTGGCCATATTTTTGTCTCTCTCTTGATCCTTTTTTATCTGCTCTTTTGTCATTCTAAAATTGAGAGGAGAGACTTGGTCCTCATGAGTGTACCATGCCCTATTGATCTTGGTCATGCAATTAAGGAGTTGGGATGCTACTTCATAGGGTTGTTGCTTTATACCACCGGGAACAAGTTGATCAGCAACTCCTTTGTTCACCGAGTCGAGGCTCCTATAGAAGTATTGCAGCAACACATTATTGGAAAGTCCATAAGTTGGGCATTGCAACACCAACTTTTTAAACCTCAGCCACGTCTCATGGATTGGCTCACCTTCTAAGCGTTTGAAACCTTGGATACTATCCCTAAGAGTCATCATCTTAATGGGGGAAAGAATTTCACTTGGAATACTGTGATCAGCTCACCCCAAGAGGTGATGGAGTCTCTTGGTAACTCAGCCAACCACTTACTAGCCTCACCCATCAGAGAGAATGCGAACAACCTGACATGGATTGATTCTTGCGATATGTTCTTAAATGAGAACGGTCCACAGACATCCATAAAATTCTTGATATGCTCATGGAGATCCTCATGAGCCAGCCCCCCAAATAATCCTTTTAATTGTAGGAGTTGAAGCATGGTGCTTGTGATGTGAAAACCAGTGTTTCCTTCAGCCCTAGGTAAACGAATGGCTCCAACACCACCCATTTGGATTGGGTCATTGAAGTTTGGGTCATTGACATCATCGAGGTTCCCAACATCATATCGGTGGCCCACTTGGCTACCATTACTTTCGTTAACGCTCATCCCCTCCTCTGTTTTAACACAGGCAACACACAACCAAAATCAAAAATTAGTAGTTCAACTATAACTAAAAAAATCACAATTCAACTTCACCAAAAAAAATTTAAACAACACCACTCCCCGGCAGCAGCGCCATTTTCATTTTGATATGTGCAACGTCTATCAAATACACTTCATACAATTCTAAGTGTAGACGGTCGTTAAGCAATATATAACCCAACAATTGAGTTGGGGTCGAATTTCACAGGGAGCGATACGTGTTCAAATTCAATCAGGAAATATGAGTATGATCTAACTAGTTATAGGAATAGAAATTATCAAAAAAGACATGAAACAAATTAAAAGGGGTCACATGAATCTCGGATGGGGGGGTGTTTGGTTTGCAATTATCAACTACAACGCAGTCACAAACAATTTGAAATAACAATAACGAGAGGAATTCTCGGGATGTGATCGATTATAGGCAAATTTTGATATATGGGTAATTGAAACTACTAGTAAATGGCTAAAATTAATTGAGTAGGCTAGACTATAAGGGAGATAGCTTACTCTCGAAAAGCTATCTCGAATCAGGTGATTTCTTATGAACATCAACATGCATAACAATGAAGAACAGCCCACACCTTAATTCATCCACTCTCTCGAGCTAGATGGGTAGGATTGGGTTTAGGATTCACTCTCTCGAGTTGAACCCAGCTCAACCCAATACCTATAAATCATTAATCAATAATCTTAGTTCTAAAACCTCTCTCTCGAGAAAGCCAAGAACACAAAATTACAACTGCATTTACAACTACAACTCATAAATTGAACCACAATTAATGATTAAACTCACTTTAATTTAGTATTTAAACTAGTAATTAACAATACCCTTAAACTATTTCAACCCATAATTATCACACACCAAGAATTGGGGTTTTAGCCAAACATCATAAAAGAGTAAACACAGTTACCAAATCGATTAGCCATCAATTCGGTAAGAGTAATTTAGTCTTTACAATGCTTCAATTTGCAGAAAATTTGAAACCCACTTACAACATCTCCAAATTAAATCTCCAAAATCCTTCAAGTCTATTGAGAAAACTATGAAAAACTCAAGAGAAAAGTATTCTAAACTAATTCAGCCTCCATAATTAATTTTTCAAAATCTAATTTATAGTCGCCAAAAATAAGCCACGAAGGGACATTAGTTGAGGTAAGTTGTGAACCGCCCATTGCTCTCTTCTATCGCCTTTTTGGCTTGGCTCTCAGCATCCTCGTGTCCTGTAACTTTGGGAAATCTCTTTTTGCATCGCGGAACTGCTCGACGATTTACCGACTATCCCTTTTCTATCGCCGACTTCGTTTCTTCCCTCAGGGCTGGCAAACTTGAACTTTAGGCGGTCAAAGTAGTCACTCGGCAACATGCCAAGTGCTCTTGGCGATCCTCAGGCTCGCCTTTCTTCACTTCTTAAGTTTGTTTTGCTCCTTTTTGCCTGTTATTGTCCTTGTTTTGCTCCTCAATCCATATACTTGAAAATCAAGATTTTAACATCAGTTTATGGCCCAAATTAGTCCAAATCTTGGACTCATCAACGGACAGTCCTGCTGAACCGTAGGAAAGTACTGGAACTTTGAATTTTTTAGAAAATATGGAATGGCCATTCACAGAGCTACCTACGGGCTATGTGTTAGTCCACGAGCCATTGGTGGCTCTGTTGGTTCTGATCCTGCAAAAGCTGCAATTTCCTATCTTTTTGAATCCGATGTGTTACGAATTCGACATGATAAAACTATCATAAACAATAATTATATTATATTAAAATAGATAGTGGGTAAATAATTAAGTAGAAAAACTTTTTTTCATCAAAATAAAATTAGCATACAATCTAAATTAATATTACGTTTCACAAACAACAAAAAATACTTTTAGTAAAATTAATAGATAAAATCTCTTTGATAAAAATTAATCAACAATATATATAATTCACCCTTTTCAATGAGAACACTAAACACTAGAATCTGTAATCCATTTTTCTCACAAAACAGTGACCTTCATCTTCTCTTCGCAAAATTGATAAATGGTTAGCCTTTTTTCAGTAAACTATAAATAGTATGTAAAGTAGAAAAAGTATAGCCACAATTTATTAAGTTTAACATTGATTATAAAGGGATGCCTCACAAGAAATATTGTTCAACCTTGAGACTTCGTGTTGATAACGTTTTGTAAAATTTAAGAACAAAAGAACAATATAAAGATGAAGACAAGAAGACTGTAAGACAAGAGGAATAATATCAGATAATTTTCGTTCTTTAAAGTGTATTCAACATTATTCTCAACACCACTATTTAGAGGATTACATAGAGGAATACCAAAGGGTGTCATAAACAATACATTAACCTTTGAGAATTACTACCCATTAAGGAGAAAATAAACCTAGGACTTAAGGTCATCCATTTGACCATATTATCAACAACATTACTACCAATAAAGGAGGAAATTAATGTAGGAGTTATGGTCATCCATTTGATCACATTATCAACAACATTACTGCTCATAAAGGAGGTAATTAACCTAGGAGTTATGGTCATCCATTTAACCACCAAAATGATTTACAACAAGTTCTTATTTATTTTCTAGTTTGTGATAAGTGAAAAAAATATTATTCCAAAAATATGTATATATAATCTAGAAAAATACTATATAGGCGTAAAGGGGTGGGGAGTATGGTTCAAGGTGGGATAGTCAAGTGATGGGAATTGGGGATGTTGGATGAGTGTGGAGAGGACAACGAATTTAAAATGTTACTTATGAAACTTATTTTCCTTATTTTTATCAGGAAAATCATTTTTAAGGAGTTTGTTTTTCTAGAAAAATTAATTTTAAAAATATTTGACCAACCAAATATGGAATAATATTTCCCTCCATACCAAACACACTTAACATTAGTTTCAAGAAATTTCCTTCTATATATAGTGCCTTCAATTTTTTAAATATATCTAGATCTTTTTGTTAATTATATTCACCTTAACTAGTCAATATTTATGTAACATATTTTCCCATGCCATTTATATGAATTCATATGGACTAATAATATTTGAAGACATTCGTTGACATTTTCTAATAATATATGCAGTGATCTAGCTTTTTTTATTATTGTTATAAAATAAAAAAGTCATTAGACAGACATTATATATATATATATATATAACCAAAAAAAATGACATAGATTATTTTTATACTAATTCTAATAAATTTCTAAAAATAACATGGAACGCAAGATACAATTTCCTTTAGTAAGTCTCTTTTGTTTATTGATGCATGGTAAACTGAACTAATTAATGTTGTAAATATTTATTAATTAATTGATGATATTTTCCATAATTGCATTTTATGAATAAAATATTTTCTTAACTACAGTAGAATTTAAGATATAAAAACTTAACTCCACTAAAAAATTACACTAATGCTTAATTTTTGCTAACTTGATTATCTAAATGTCAAGTAATTAAGTCAAGAAATTGTATTGGCCAGACGGGCGGCCTATATGAGTCATAGCCACCTGCCTGCAACGAAAACTCTTTGATTCCCTACCGAGATCGTAGAAGCTCTGACAACAATTTGAAGGATCATATTTTATCTATAAACTCAAAAGTTCTTGAATGTTACTTCAAGTTCTATCTATTTCGTATGTTATTGCATGTTTCTATCTATTGAAATTACAAGCAACATCCTTATTTATAAAAGTATGAAACTAAATTAAACTAGGAATAGAAAACCTTTTCCTATACAAACTAGGACAAACAAATCCTAACTAGACATTAATTAAATAAGTACCAAAATTAAAAAATTCTAATCAATCAACTAAGGATTCCTACTCCAACTTTAAATTATCATTCCAACACATTTACATATTTCAAAGACGGACTGGCCGAATTTTTTTTATACTTGTTTAGATTTGACATTCCATCTCGTGCACTCTGTGAAATATCATCTAAACACCTAACTTAATCAAAAGAAATATTTTAAACCCCTCAACGTTTGTCTGTTCCTCACTATGACTAATGATATTACTTCTTCTTCTTTTTTTATCTTGAATCTTACTAAGATCACTCGAAAGATATTTCTTAAAGAAAAACTTAATCTGATCGGAATATAAATATTAAAAGGTTAACTTGAAAGGAAACATCTTTTGAAAGAACTCAATTTCTTCTAATTTTTAAGAATCGTATAGCTCAAAGGTGACATTTTTATCTTCTCATAAGCAAGTAAGTTCAAAATGTTTCCTAATAAATCATCATTTTGTTTAGGCATAAGGAATAAATGTGCCCTTTAACTTAGCTTTTTTTGGCATTTAAGCCCTCCAATTTTGGGTTTTACCAAGTAGATACACGCGTCCTATAGATTATATATAAATATTCTTGGAATATTATTTTTTTCACTTATCACAAACTAGAAAATAAATAAGAATTCTATTTATTTACCAACAAAACGTTGTCCACTTTGTTATTTCCTTGAGAGATGATTGTTTGTAAAAGTTAACAACATGTTTGCCTCAATCAAATTATCATGTCTAGATTATGTGGATTTGAAGGAATTTGACTATTTAATAGATGTATCTGTCATTTAAGGTTTGCTTTCAGTTTATTTGATATATAAAATTCATGTATTTTTCCTCACTCCTTATCAAATTGTTGATATCTATATTTGGCATACACAATTGAAATAAACAAAGTTTGATTGGATCTTACGTATTATAATCTAGCAAATATAGAACAACTAAGATCATGTATCCGAAAAACCCAATCTTATTTCATAGAACAAAATACAAAGTAAGTTCTTTAAAGAAATTCTTCAAACACTCGGTGCGCAATTACTTTTACTTAAAAATCTTACAAAACATGAAAACAATTATTGGGATATTCAAATTCTACCAAGGCCTCTCCCTCCTTTCTTTGCCACCACTGTTTGCAGTAGATCCATGACCCTCGTCATATCCCATGACATCACCAAATTCACCATTACTAACTTCAACACCAACGTCGCCACATATTGTTGAATCCATGAACCTTTCAGTGACCTATGCCAACAAAAATTTAGGTTGTTCTTATTATAGTTGTTGGTTTTCTGTTTCTTTGTTGTGGACTCCAACTTTCAGATGGAATATTATTTTTTTTCATTTTCTGGAGCGCTATTCAACAACAATAACCTTTGGATTAACAAAGAAAATTCAATAAGAATAAAGTAAATTGTCTTGGAGTCTCAACATGATGATAAAAGTTAGTGTCATGTAGTTAGTCCGTCAACATGGGATCACTTCTTGTAACAATTGGTTTGGTAGATTTATATTAGGACCCTTTTCCCTTTAATTAAGTTACACTTGGTATAAGCTTTAAACGTTTATTATGACTTGCAAGGATGGGTAATACGTAACTCAAGGTAATTAGATGTGTATTAGAGAAGAAAATAAAAATATTAAGAATTGATCAAAGTCAACATTTGGGGTAAACGAGCTCAAAATTGAGGTTTGAAAGTCCATATACATTCAAAAGGTGATTTATGACTTCAGTGGATAGTTTGAACAAGTCCCAATGAAATCATGAGAGATTCAAAAGCTTAAGTTGCAAACTAGAAGATTAAGAGATCATCACAATTAAATATGTGCCCAGAAACCTCATCTTGGTATTTGAGCATCCCAACAAGTTCGTAGGGCATTTTGGTGAAATCTGCATATTTGATTTTTATCTTGATATATTTGTCGACTTAACCGAATAATGGTAGGCACCTAATTTTTGTGAACTTTGAGGTTTCAAGTGTGGGTGTCGCAATTTCGAATAGGTGATGGGATTTTTTTGCTACAGGGTCGCAAGGGTTGTTGTGTGATTGCGTATGGGAGAATGTTGGGCAGAGCATTGTGATCAAGAGGGGTGAGGTCCGCGATAGGAAAGGGAAAGGAACAGGGGGGTTTGTGGGGTCTGCGATGATGTAAAAAATCAACAATCTCTCTACCTTCGTAAGGTAGGGGTAATATTGTCTACACACCATTCTAGTCACACTCCACTTGTTGAATTAATTACACTGAGTTCGTTATCGTTATTGTTATTGTTACAAGAAAAGTTCCGAGTTAAGAATTTATCTAAGTAACAATCCTATTTAATAAATAACTAGGTAATGTGCCCGTGCTTCGCACAATCATAAATAATTTCATTAAACTATGGAATAATCCTTTCCTAATATTTGAATATTAAAAATATCTAAGAAATAGGATCTTCAAAAAAAAAATCTAAGAGTATTCTAACATGAACTAGAATACTCTACCTTTTCACAGTAAATTTATCTCACTCCATACCTTTCTTGTAGATTTATCATTCAAATAGTATATGTGTGACATTATTTAAAGATATAAAATGATACAATTTATGCAAACATTGTATTCATTAAAACAATACAGTACCATACAATACAATATATTATGAAACAATACGTAACAGTCATCCAAATAGACACTGTAATATAGCAAAAATGGAACAATTAAGATAATCTTTCCAGAAAACTCAAATCTTACTGATAGAAGAAACTTAAAGTGATTTCTTTCATGAAATTCATCAAACACTTAGGGCACAAAGAGTTTTAACTAACAAACCTAAATTATTGTATGAAAACATGGAAAACCAATGTTAGGATATTGTAACGACCGGGTTCCGTCGTTATAGAAAAGACAACGGGGAAACATTTTGGGTGCTAGAAAACTTTTTCGTAGTATCTTGAAATTTCCCAACCTAGTTCAGATTTGGACAAAATCGGAGTCTTTAAGGTGTAGGAAAATCTGGTAGCAATCAGGTGATTTAATTATGATTTTGATTACATGATTAGTTAGAGAAGTCGTTAAGGAATCCGTATGACTTTGCGGAATTGAATTAGGGTGAGTAGAACTCCAGGAATCGATCTTAGCGTGAATGGTATTTTCTGAGCGTCGTTGGTTAAAGGTATGTTGTGAAATGGAGGTCTTGGAATTATTAAAATAGCTTACTGTACTCCAGGAATCGATCTTAGCGTGAATGGTATTTTCTGAGCGTCGTTGGTTAAAGGTATGTTGTGAAATGGGGGTCTTGGAATTATTAAACTAGCTTATTGTTTCGTGCAAGCCACTTTGGCGGTGGTTTTGGTCACTCTGGAGGGGCCATTGTAGCGGGGTGAGGGCCGATGTGGTGGGTCAAACGATACTTAAGGTCATAAATAAACACCAAAACGACTTTATTCTGCACTTTTTGGTTTTTAGAGCTAAGGAACGAACCCTAGGCGATTCTTGACAGTTTTCTACCATTCTTGAGGCTACATGTAAGCTTTTAACTCCTCGAATCCATTTTTCGATCTGTAAAACATAATCTAATGGGTAAATATCAATGGGGGAGGGTTTTAATCTAGATTCTATGGTGGAAAAAAACCTATTTTGGGTACTTAGGATCACGGGTTTGATTTAGGGTTCATAGAATTGTTAGTAATTAGGGTAATTAGTGATTATTTATTGATTCCCGTATTATATTGATTGTTTGTAGACCAAGAACAAGCGGAACGAATCCGGAAAGAGAAGGATCAAGTTTCTTAGGGTTTCAAGCTTGTTCTGAGGTAGGTGATGGTTGTGATTCTATGATTGTATGATGTATGTTTGTTCTTGCTTCATTATGATACATGTATGTATGCGAATGCTGCATTATTGATCCCACTTGTTGTAAATGAAATAGATGAATAACTATATGCCATGAATCACTTCTTGATTGTATGATTATTGAGAATGTACTTGTGATTGTGATTGTGGTGAGCTGACTGGATCGGATACCGCGTTCCGGTATAATAATTGGGATCGGTTGCCACTTTCCGGCATAATTATTGGATCGATTGCCACGTTCTGGCATAAACATTGGATCGGGTACCACGTTCTGGTATGCTAACAGTTTGGGTTTGGGTTCCATGAGAGGACCAATGACTTGTTATAAATGTATATTGTTGAGCATATGATAATCGATATTGTATATGTTCGTATTTTGCATGTTTATAATGTGGTATTGACTAATTTATGTTACACTTAGTGGGATAGCCGCGTGATCCTACCAGTACATTGTGGTTATGTACTGATACTATACTTGATCTTTCTTTGTTGAGTACAGGGCATCTTCAAGCAGCTATTAACAGACCTCGCTTAGAAGATCAATGATCATCGTTCGAATTCAAGGGTGAGCCAGTTCTTCCAGGCTGCCATGAGTTCTCCTTTCGTCTATGGCCACATTTTGGACTTAGACTTTTCTAGTTAGTTATTAGTTCGTTAGTTTGAGGTTGTGACCCTTCTTGTTTAGACTTTGGTTCATTGTTAGATGTTTTGGTGCATTAACTTTCAGGATCTAGGTGTGTTTTCCGCAATGTTAGATTTTTTTAGTTGTTAGATCTTTTAGAAGTTTATGGGAACTTCAGTTTTTAGCTATTTTTCCTGCTTTCGTATCCTTAAATGCTTTAGTTTTTTGTTTAGTTGCTTGGTTTCAGTTATAGTAGTGGTTCTCCCATCGAAGGGTTAGTGTGGGTGCCAATCACAACGGTCTGGGTCGTGACAAAGTTGGTATTAGAGCCTATGTTTGTTGAACTTGATGTACCAAAATGAGTCTAGTAGAGTCTTACGGAACGGTATGGGGACGCCTTTAATTTTCTTCGAGAGGCTATAGGACGTTAGGAAATCTCTCTATTTTCTCTTGTCTCCATTCGTGCTATGACTTGATTCCAATTGGTATTTGGCGATTCAAATTGGTATCTAACCTCTTTCACTCTTACAGATGGTTAACACTAGATTCAACGGTGTTAGGCCCGTAGGTCCCGTCAATGCTCCAGCTGAGGAATCTACAGCGAGAGGTCACGGTCGAGGCAGGGGTAGAGGAAGATATAGGGATAGAGGCCGAGAAAGAGTGGCGCCTGCTATAGATGGGGTACCAGTCGGAAATACTTCCCAAAATGAGGCCCTTCCTCTGCATCATGAAGAGATTGAAGAGGATATCTAGATTGAAAATGTTGAGGAGGTGGGACAAGAGGAGGAGGTGCAGGCTAAGACTATCGATGTTCCTCCCATAGACCCAGTGTTAGCTCGATAGATCATGTCATTCTTGAAAGGGCTGGTTGGTCCTGGAGTGCTTCCTTCTGTTCAAGCAACTCAAGCTACCGCTAATCCCCTGTTGCTAGCACTGCACCCAAAACGGATGGAACGGGAGGTAATGATGCTTTCTTCCGTCCTTTGTTGGGTTTTGGTATGACTGGTAATGAGCCCGAAATGTTGAGTACGTTTTTGAAGCTAAAGTCTCCTGTGTTTCTTAGTTCTGAGAATGAGGATGCTTATGAGTTTATCTTAGATTGCTATGAGAGACTACATAAGTTGGGAATTGTCCATCAGCATGGGGTTGAGTTTGTGACTTTTCAGCTTCAAAGTGAGGCTAAGCAGTAGTGGAGCTCTTATAGGGAATGTAGATCTTTAACTTTACCTCCACTTACTTGGACTCAATTTCATGCTCTGTTTCTAGAGAAGTATGCGCCTAGGACTTTGAGAGATCACAAATAGGATGAGTTCATGGCTTTGGAGAAAGGTGGTATGTTTGTGGCTGCTTATGAGGCCAAGTTCCATTATTTGTCTAGATATGCTACTCAATTGGTGACTACTGAAGAGGAGAAGATCCGTTTATTTATTAGAGGAATAAATTTCAAGATGCAGGTATTATCTGTTCATATGACCTATGCAGGGAGAAGCTTTAATGAGGTAACGGACTATGTTAAGAAAGTGGATGGGGTGAGGCGAGACGGTCAAGCTAAGGCATTGCAAAAAGGGCCAAGAATTCAGGTAACTTTCAAGGTTCTTACTCCAGGGGGTCCGAAAGGCTAACGCTTGCAGTCAAGTCAATTCAGTCAGCTATGCTTGCCTCCACAAGTAACTACTCAGGAACTCCATCTCATATTTTGATTCAGGATAGCTAGGGAGTCGCGCCTTCGGCGTGCGGCATGCCATCTTTTGATCGTACATGTTACAACTGTGGAAATCCAAGGCATATGAGAAGAGATTTTCCCCACCCACGTGTGTTAGATTCCTCCAGTAGCAGTCTAGAGCAGTGGTACCCACAGAGAATGGTAATAATGGTAAAGAACGTCCACAAGGTGGGTGAGTAAGTAATCAACAAGGACGTGGAGATAGAGGAAATGGTAATACAGGCAGAGGTAACATGCAACCAGGCAGGGAAGTGGTTCGTCAAGATGATAGGGCTCAGTGTTATGCCTTTTCGGGCAAGAATGAGGCGGAGGCGTCTGACGCAGTGATAACATGTACTATTCTTGTATGTGACTGGATGGCTAATGTGTTATTTTATCTGGGTTCTACTTATTCATATGTATCCGTGCGATTTGCCTCATAATTTGCTATGATTTGTGATATAATTGATGCCCCCATCCATGTGTCTACCCTAGTTGGAGAGTCAGTCATAGTCACCCATGTCTATCGTGCTTGTCCTAATTTGTTTATGGGTTTTCATACTTAAGCTGATTTGGTGATTTTGGATATGACTAATTTTGATATAATCTTGGGCATGACTTGGTTGTCCCCCTATTATGATGTTCTTAATTGTAATACGAAGAGCCCGTTTGGATTGTCTTAAAAAAATAGCTTTTAAGTCAAAAATAAAAAGTCAAACTGAAATGACTTTTAAGTCAAAAAATAAAAAGTAAGGGGAAACCTACTTATTTTAAGTTATTCTTTATATTTGCCAAACACTTACAGAAGTAAAAAATTGACTTAAAAGTAGGTTTGACCAACTTTTAAGCCAATCCAAACGGGCTCTAAGTTTGTAACTCCAGAAATTCCGGGAAGGGAAAAATTAGAGTGGGAAGGGGTGTACAAGCCTAAGCAAGCAAAAACCATATCCTCCATTTGGGCTGGTAAACTGTTAGGGCAGGGTTGTTTGGCTTATTTGTCTCATGTTAGGGATGTTGAGGTTAAGACTCCATCTATTGAGTATATTCCTGTGGTGTCAGAATTTAAAGAAGTGTTTCCTAATGATTTGCCTGGTATGCCTCCGGATAGAGATATAGATTTATGCATTGATTTAGAACCTGGTACTTGTCCCATTTCTATCCCTCCATATCGCATGGCTTCGGAAAAATTAAGAGAGCTTAAGTCTCAAATCCAAGAGCTCCTTGATAAGGTATATATTCATCCTAGTGTTTCCCCATGGGGTGCTCCAGTTTTGTTTGTTAAGAAAAAGGATGGTAGTATGAGAATGTGTATAGATTACCGGTAATTGAATAGGGTCACTATTCAAAACAAGTATCCTTTGCCTCGAATAGATGATATTTTTGACCAATTGCAAGGTGCTTCAGTTTTCTCCAAGATTGATCTGAGGTCTGGCTACCATCAAGTAAAAATTAGGCTCGAGGATGTGCCCAAGACGGCATTTTGAACCCGCTATGGGGGCTATGAGTTCCTAGTTATGTGTTTCTGTTTGACTAATGCGCCTGCAGCTTTCATGAGTTTGATTAATGGGGTGTTCAAGCCATTTCTTGATTCATTCGTCATAGTCTTTATTGATGAAATTTTGGTCTATTCTAAAAGTGAGGAAGAGCATGCCGACCATCTTCATATTATTCTGGGTGTTCTTGGGAAACAAAGGTTGTATGCTAAAATCTCTAAGTGTAAATTTTGGTTGACTTCGGTTGTATTTTTGGGACATGTAGTTTCAAAAGAAGGGGTAATGGTAGATCCTCAAAAGATTGAGGTGGTGAAGAATTAGGTTCGGCCTAGCTCTGTGACTAAAGTTAGGATTTTTGTGGGGCTCGCTAGCTATTATCATCGATTTGTGAAGAACTTTGCTTCTATTGCCACTCACTTGATTAATTTGATAAAAAAGGAGATACCATTTGAATGGACTGAAAAATGTGAGGAGAGCTTTCAAAAGCTCAAGACTCTCTTCACCACCGCGCCTATTCTAGCATTACCGGTTGAAGGTAAAGATTGTATTGTTTATTGTGATGCTTCACATTCTAGTTTGGGCGTTGTGTTGATGCACAATAAGAATCTTATAGTTTATGCATCGCGCCAATTAAAGGTGCATGAGAGGAATTATCCAACATATGATTTGGAGTTGGCAGCGGTAGTGTTTGCTCTTAAGATCTGGCGACATTACCTCTATAGGGTGAAGTGTGAGGTGTTTACTAATCATCGTAGTTTGCAGCATGTGTTCACTCAAAAGGAATTGAATTTGAGACAACAAAGGTGGATGGAGTTACTTAAATATTATGATGTCAACATTCAATACCATCCGGGTAAGCCTAATGTAGTTGCAGACGCTTTAAGTCGGAAAACGGTGAGTATGAGTAGTTTAGCTTGCTTAAGTGTAACCAAGCGACCTTTGGCTAAGGAAATTCAAACCTTAAAGTCTAAGTTCATGCAGTTGGGCATCTCAGAAAGAGTTGGGGTGTTAGCTAGTATTGAAGTGACAGCCACATTCATTGAGGATATCAATGCCAAACAGTTTGATGATGAGAATTTGGAGGAGCTTCGAAAAAAGACTGTGATCGGTAAGGAACAAGAGACCAGTTTTGATGCGGAAGGTGTGCTCAATTTTAAAGGAAGAATATGTGTTCCTAGAGTAGATGACTTGATTCAGATATTGTTAGCAAAGTCTCATGGTTCTCGATATTCTATTCATCCGAGTGTGACCAAGATGTACCGAGACTTGAAGCAAATGTATTGGTGGCTGAGCATGAAGAAGGATATAGCGGATTTAGTTGCTAAGTGTCAAAATTGCCAACAAGTGAAATATGAATACCAAAGGTCTGCAGGTTTGCTTCAAAGAATGCCAATTCCGGAATGGAAGTGGGAGAGGATAGCCATGGATTTCGTGGTTGGTCTTCCCAAGACTTTAGGGAAGTTTGATTCTATTTGGGTAGTGGTTGATAGATTGACTAAGTCAACCCATTTATTCCGATAAGAATAGATTATAATGATGAAGAATTGGCTAAGGTGTATGTGAAAGAGGTAGTAAGGTTGCATGGGGTTCCCCTCTCAATCATCTCAGACCGTGGTACCCAATTCACATCCAAGTTTTGGAGGAAATTACATGATGAATTGGGCACACAACTCACTTTTAGTACAGCCTTCCATCCATAGACATATGGACAGTCGGAGAGGACTATTCAAGTGTTAGAAGACATGTTGAGGGCATGTGTGATTGATTTTGGAGGGCATTGGGATAAGTTCCTACCTTTGTGTGAATTATCCTATAATAATAGTTATCACTCCAGCATATATATGGCACTATTTGAGTCACTCTATGGGAGGGGATGTAGATCACCCATAGGATGGTTTGAGGTTGGAGATGTTAAACCATTGGGGGGTTGATTTAGTGAAGGATGCTTAAGATACGGTGAGGAGTATTCAAACTAAGCTTCTAGCAGCCCAGGGTAGACAAAAGAAGTATGCGGATCATAAGGTAAGAGACATGGCATTTCAAACTGGTGAGAATGTTCTTCTTAAGGTATCACCCATGAAAGGGGTGATGAGATTTGGAAAGAAGGGAAAACTAAGTCCGCGATACATCGGTCCCTTTGAGGTTCTTTAATGTGTAGAACCTGTAGCGTATAGATTGGCTTTACCTCCTAACCTATCGGGAGTTAATACGGTATTTCATGTGTCCATGTTGAAGAGATATCATGGTGACAAAGATTATATCATTAAGTGGGACTCAATTGTGTTAGCCAAAGACCTCCAATATGAGGAGGAACCGATTGCAATTCTTTATCGTGATGTGTGTAAATTGAGCACCAAGGAGATTAAGTCTGTGAAAGTTCAATGGAAGCATCATCCAATTGAGGAAGCTACTTGGAAAACCGGGAGGGACATGCGAGACAAGTATCCCCAATTGTTCGTCGATTCAGGTACTACTTCATTCCTTCTTTAGCCTATTTTTTCCTAAGTTTGTCACCCGAGGATGAGTGATGGGTAAATTGGTATCTATTGTAACGACAGGGTTCTGTCGTTATAGAAAAACCAATGGGGAAATATTTTGGGCCGGAAAACTTTTTCGTAGTATCTTGAAATTTCCCAACCTAGTCCAGATTTGGATGAAATCAGAGTCTTTGAGGTGTAGGGAAATCTAGTAGCAATCAGGTGATTTAATAACAGTTTGGGTTTGGGTTCCTTGAGAGGACCAATGACTTGTTATAAATGTATATTGTTAAGCATGTGATAATCAATATTGCATATGTTCGGTATTTTGCATGTTGATAATGTGGTATTGACTTGCTTATGTTACACTTAGTGAGATAGCTGTGTGATCCTACCAGTACATTGTGGTTGTGTACTGATACTGCACTTACTCTTTCTTTGTTGAGTGCAGGGCATCTTCAGGCGGCTATTGACAGACCTCACTTAGAAGATCAATGATCATCGTTCGAATTCAAGGGTGAGCCAGTTCTTCCAGGCTGCCATGAGTTCTCCTTTCGTCTATGTCCACATTTTGGACTTAGACTTTTCTAGTTAGTTATTAGTTCGTTAGTTTGGGGTTGTGACCCTTCTTGTTTAGACTTTGGTTCATTGTTAGATGTTTTGGTACATTGACTTTCAGGTTCTAGGTGTGTTTTCTGCAATGTTAGATTTGTTTAGTTGTTAAATCTTTTGGAAGTTTATGGGAACTTCAGTTTTTAGCTATTTTTCCTCCTTTCCTATCCTTAAATGCTTTAGTTTTTGGTTTAGTTGCTTGGTTTGGGTTGTAGTAGTGGTTCTCCCACCGGAGGGTTAGTGTGGGTGCCAATCACGACGGTCTGGGTCGTAACAGATATTCAAATTCTACCACTATCATCTCTGTGACCTCTCACTTCTTCATTGCTTCCACCATTTGCACCATTACTGGCATTGTTGTCGTTGCCAACAAGACTCCCACAATTCGTCGATTCAGGTACTACTTCATTCCTTCTTCAGCCTATTTTTTCGTAAGTTTGTCACTCGGGGATGAGTGATGGGTAAATTGGTATCTATTGTAACGACCGGGTTCTTTCGTTATAGAAAAACCAATGGGGAAAAATTTTGGGCCGGAAAACTTTTTCGTGGTATCTTGAAATTTCCCAACCTAGTCCAGATTTGGATGAAATCGGAGTCTTTGAGGTGTAGGGAAATCTGGTAGCAATCAGGTGATTTAATTATGATTTTGATTACATGAGTAGTTAGATAAGTCATTAAGGAATCCGTACGACTTTACGAAATTGAATTCGGGTGAGTAGACCTCCTGTAATCGATCTTAGCGTGAATGGTATTTTCTGAGTGTCGTTGGTTAAAGGTGTGTTGTGAAATGGAGTTCTTGAAATTATTGAAATAGCTTAGTGTTTCGTGCAAGCCTCTTTGGCAGTGGTTTTGGTCGCTCTTGCGGCGCCGCTGTAGGGTGGTGAGGGCTGCTGTAGCGGGCCAAACGCGACTTAAGGTAGTAAATAAAACCCCAAAATCAATTTATTCTGCACTTTTTGGTTTTTAGAGCTAAGGAACGAACCCCATGAGATTATTGACAGTTTTCCACCATTCTTGAGGCTAAAGGTAACCTTTTAACTCCCCGAATCTATTTTTCGATCGGTAGAACGTAATCTAATGGGTAAATATCAATGGGGGAGTGTTTTGATCTAGATTCTATGGTGGAACAACCCTATTTTGGGTACTTGAGATCATGGGTTTGATATAGGGTTCATAGAATTGTTAGTAATTCAGGTAATTAGTGATTGTTTATTGATTCCCGTATTATATTGATTGTTTGTAGACCAAGAATAAGTGGAACGAATCCGTAAAGGGAAGGATCAAGTTTCTTAGGGTTTCAAGCTTGTTTCAAGGTAGGTGATGGTTGTGATTCTATGCTTGTGTGATGTATGTTTGTTCTTTCTTCATTATGATACATGTATGTATGAGAATGTTGCATTATTGATCACACTTGTTGTAAATGACATAGATGAATAACTATATGCCATGAATCACTTCTTGATTGTATGATTATTGAGAATGTACTTGTGATGGTGATTGTGGTGTGTTGATTGGATAGGATACCGTGTTCCGGTATACCAATTGGGATCGGTTGCCACGTTCCACATAATTATGGGATCAGTTGCCACGTTCAGACATAAACATTGGATAGGGTACCACGTTCTAGTATGCTAACAGTTTGGGTTTGGGTTCCTTGAGAGGACCAATGACTTGTTATAAATGTATATTGTTGAGCATGTGATAATCAATATTGTAAATGTTCGGTATTTTGCATGTTGATAATGTGGTATTGACTTGCTTATGTTACACTTAGTGAGATAGCTGTGTGATCCTACCAGTACATTGTGGTTGTGTACTGATACTGCACTTACTCTTTCTTTGTTGAGTACAGGGCATCTTCAGGCGGCTATTGACAGACCTCACTTAGAAGATCAATGATCATCGTTCGAATTCAAGGGTGAGCCAGTTCTTCCAGGCTGCCATGAGTTCTCCTTTCGTCTATGTCCACATTTTGGACTTAGACTTTTCTAGTTAGTTATTAGTTCGTTAGTTTGGGGTTGTGACCCTTCTTGTTTAGACTTTGGTTCATTGTTAGATGTTTTGGTACATTGACTTTTAGGTTCTAGGTGTGTTTTCCGCAATGTTAGATTTGTTTAGTTGTTAGATCTTTTGGAAGTTTATGGGAACTTCAGTTTTTAGCTATTTTTCCTCCTTTCGTATCCTTAAATGCTTTAGTTTTTGGTTTAGTTGCTTGGTTTGGGTTGTAGTAGTGGTTCTCCCACCGGAGGGTTAGTGTGGGTGCCAATCACGACGGTCTGGGTCGTGACAGATATTCAAATTCTACCACTATCATCTTTGTGGCCTCTCACTTCTTCATTGCTTCCACCATTTGCACCATTACTAGAATTGTTGTCGTTGCCAACTAGACCTCCCACAATTTGTTGAGCCTTGCGATGCCAAAACCAATTTATGTTGTTCAAAAAATATTCTCGCTTGTATTATTCCTTTGGTGTGAATAATATTCTTATTTGGTTCTTTGTTCGAGGCTTTCCCTCCAAGATTGAAGACTATATTTTTCTTTTCAGGGAGGAATCTTGTTCTGGCATTCCAACATCCTTTCATTTTAAAATTAATAATGTTGTAAGAATACATAAAATATATATAAAAAATTACTATAAAAAAAACATAGAGCAACTACAAAATTAGTCGCCAAATAGCTGATAGCTAACAAGTGTTTTTGATAATTTATTGTTAATCCATTATTATATAAGATTATATAATGATAAAAAAAAATTATTCAAATGATGAGATTTATCAATTTTTAATTTTTTCTATAGTGGATTTTTTGTAAAAAAAAAATTGTTGTCTAATAGCTAGTATAACATTAACTTACCTTGATTTTGTGTTTGACATCCCTGTTCATGAGGTTGTCCATTGCTTCACTGAGAAACTTTTTGACCTCCCTCTTGTAATAGTTGTTGTTTTTTTGTTTCTTTGTTGCGAACTTCCTTTTCAAAATGGAATATTCTGCCTTTCTTTTCATCGAGTACTTTTTAATAACCCCAACCTTTGGATTAATATTTTTTTTAAATAAGAATAATGTAAATATCTTTGCATCTTAACATGACAATAAAAGTTAATGTCATATAGTTAGGAGGTCGTCATGGAAATCACTTCTTTCAGAAATACAACGTAAGACTTGATAAATATTTTTTGCACACACACGCGCGCGCGTACACACACACACACGCGCGCGCGCGCACACACACACACACACATATATATATATATATATATATATAAAAAAAAAAACTTAGTCAAACAAGCTATAGTAGTCCAACAAAATGCAAATAATGTAAGAGCTTACAACATTTACTTCAGTGGTTTCTTGATCAACTTCAAGCTTTGATAAACCCCTGAATACATGTTTTATTACCTCCACAATAGAACGATATTGTTTGCTCTTATAATAGTAATATTGCAATCCAACAATATTTTTGTTAAGAACTAACTATGTATATGATTGTACAATGTATAAATTAAACTGCACACATTAAGAAGTAAATATATTACGAACTCTCATTTTCTTGATATATCATTGGTTAGAGATTATTGGTCCTTAATTAGGATAAAACCTTGTTATATATAAAAATTTAAACAACGAAAAAAATATAAAATCCAAATAATTTGAATATGATAGTATTGTTGCAGTTTAGTAGTCCAGTTTGAAATAAGAAAATAAAGTTTAATTATTACCTGACACACACAAAACAAATGTTTTGATTTTTTTCCCATGAAAAATATAAGATAAAACAAGCAATAATATGATTAAATGGAGGATTCACGATATAGGTAGTGATCAATAAATCCAATTAGGAAGCATGATATAAAGAAAAGAAAATGGCATACATGCAGAGGCGGAGCTAGGTGGGGGTTCGTGGGTTCGGACGAATGCATTAGCTTGTTTGTAGATCCTCTATTTGTATTAAAAAAATAATAAAATATATATTTATATTAATTTGTGAACTTCTAACAAAATTGATTGACGATTCTAAAGGAAATTTAGAACCCCAAAACTCTTAATCCTGGCTCCAAGAATATATACATCAATAAAAATTGTATTTACCATATCAAATGCTCCATTTTCATGTTGTCTCATTTCGGCTAGCCATCCATGTAGCATCTCCTTGTATTTACGTTTAAGACGATCACTAATTAGTTCTTGTGCAGGATTTTTATTAACCGCTTGTGGTATATTAATGGTGAAACAATTATCTTCACCTATAGAAGGTTCAATTCGAAAGCTAACATTACGGAAGACTGATCTTTTCTTCTTCTCATCAATCATATTTTCGGATACTCTCAAAGTAAAACTCAAGAATAATAGTTGACAAGTAATGTGGTTTGATGCTTGAAATATCGAGGACTATATATAGATAATTAAATTGAGAAGATGAAATTAATAAGATATGATTGCTTTTAGAAAAATAATTACGATATTTGGATATTTGGTCAATATACTTATTTATTATCTTTAGAAGGTGACTCTTTTAGGATAAAAAATCACGATATTTGGATATTTGGTCAATACTTATTTATTATTTGTAGAAGCTGGCTCTTTTAGGGAAAAAATCATGAATTTTAGACATTTGGTCAATACTTATTAATTGTTTGTTGAAGGCGAAATGGTCGAGGAGACCCTTCTACTTATCGTGATTTGACTAAGCTTATGTGACATTTAATTTTGCTGAGTTGGATAAAATGTGTGGTTACACATATTTAAAAGCAAATGATTTTTATATTTTACGGACATTTATGAAAAAAAAATAAAAAATCAAACAATTATGAAAAACAACTAAAATTTTGATATGTTTTTCGTTTTGATATTGTAAAATAATTGGTGCAAGTCGAACTTTTTTTGAGGTGTTTTCTGTATATTTTAAAATAAAATTTCAGAGAGTTAAGAAAAAAAGTAAAATTTTGATGTTTTTTTTTGTTTCGATATTGTAAATTTATTGATGCATGTCAAAAATTTTATGAGGTGCTTTTGTATTTTTTTTTATGCATTTTTGTTGATTTTTTATATTTTTTGGACATTTAAGAAGAAGAAATAAAAAAAATTCAGACAGTTACGAAAATTCGTTTGGATAATGTAAAGTCATTGGTGCAAGTAAAAAAAAATTGAGGTGTTTTTTGTATTCTTTATGTATTTTTCTTGGTTTTTATATTTTTTGGAAATTTACGAATAAAATTAATTTTTTTTTGGACAGTTAAGGAAACAATTAAAATTTTGATATATATATTTTTTCGATATTGTAAAGTCATTGGTGCAAGTTGAAATTTTTTTCAGGTGTTTTTTGTATTTCTTCTGTATTTTTCTTGATTTTATATTTTACGGGTAATTTCGAAGACACAAAAAAATTTCGAACAATTACGAAAAGAAGTAAATTTTTTATCTTTTCTCGTTTTGATATTCTAAAGTCATTATTGCAAGTTAGAATTTTTTTAAGGTGATTTTTGTATTTTTTTATGTTTTTGTCTTGATTTTTATATTTTACAGACATTTACGAAGAAAAATAAAAAAATTCATACAGTTAGGAAAAGAAGTAAAATGTCGATCTTTTTTTCATTTTGATTGTGTAAAGTCATTAGTGCAAGTTGACATTTTTTTGAGCTGTTTTTTTTATTTTTTATGTATTTTTCTTGTTTTTTTTTTTTTCTGGACATTAACGAAGAAAAATAAAAATTATTCGGACAGTTACGAAACGAAGTAAAATTTTGATATATTTTTTGTTTCGATATTCTAAAGTCATTGGTGCAAGTTGAAACTTTTTGAGGTATTTTTTCTATTTTTTATGTAGTTTTATTGATTTTTATATTTTACAGATATTTACGAAGAAAATTAATATTTTTTTGGACGATTACGAAAAGAAGAAAAATTTGGATCTTCTTTTGTTTAGATATTGTAAAGTAATTGGTGAAATTCGAAATTTTTTTTGAGGTGTTTTTTGTATTTTAATGTGTTTTTTCATGATTTTTTTATTTTTTGGACATTAACGAAGAAAGTTTAAATTTTTTTGGACAGTTACGAAAAGAAGTATAATTTTGATATATTTTTCGTTTCTATAGTCTAAAGCCATTGGTGCAATTCAAAAAATTTATGAGGTGTTTTTTGTATTCTTTATTTATTTCTCTTGATTTTTATATTTTATGGACATTTACGAAGAAAAATAATTTTTTTTTGGACAGTAATGAAAAGAATTAAAATTTTGATCTTTTTTCCGTTTTGATATTGTAAAGTCATTGGTGTAAGTTGAAATTTTTTTGAGGTGTTTTTCATATTTTTATAATATATTTTTCTTGATTTTTATATTTTTTTGAAATTTACGAAGAAATATAATTTTTTTTGGACAGTTAAGGAAACAATTAAAATTTTGATATTATTTTGTTTGATATTGTAAAGTCATTGGTGCAAGTTGAAATTTTTTTGAGGTGTTTTTTGTATTTCCTCTGTATTTTTCTTGATTTTATATTTTACGGGCATTTACGAAGAAACATAAAAAAAATTCAAACAATTACGAAAAGAAGTAAACTTTTTATGTTTTGTCGTTTTGATATTCTATAGTCATTCATGCAAATTGAAATTTTTTTAAGGTGATTTTTGTAATTTTTGATGTATTTTTCTTGATTTTTATATTATAAAGAGGTTTACTAAGAAGAATAAAAAAAATTCTGACAGTTAGGAAAAGAAGTAAAATTTTTATCTTCTTACCGTTTTAATACTGTAAAGTCATTGGTGTAAGCTGAAACTTTTTTGAGGTATTTTTTGTATTTTTTATGTATTTATCTTGGTTTTTATATTTTTTGGATATTACCGAAGAAAAATAAAAATTATTTAGACAGTTACGAAATGAAATAAAATTTTGATATTTTTTTTGTTTCGATATTCTAAAATCATCGGTGCAAGTTGAAATTTTTTAAGGTGTTTTTTCTATTTTTATGTATTTTTATATTTTACAGATATTTACAAAAATAAAATAAAATTGGACTGTTACGAAAAAAAGTAAAATTTTGATCTATTTTCATTCGATATTGTAGAGTAATTGCTGAAAGTCAAAAAAAATTTGAGGTATTTTTTGTATTTTTACGTGTTCTTTGTTGATATTTTTATTTTTTTGACATTAACGAAGAAAATTTAAATTTTTCGAATAGTTACAAAAAGAAGTAAAATTTTGATATATTTTCGTTTTTATAGTCTAAAGTCATTGGTGCAATTAGAAATTTTTTTGAGGTGTTTTTTGTATTCCTTATTTATTTTTCTTGATTTTTATATTTTACGGACATTGATGAAGAAAAATTAAAAAAATTTGGATAGTCACGAAAAGAATTTAAATTTTGATCTTTTTTCCATTTCGATATTGTAAAGTCATTGGTGTAAGTCGAATTTTTTTTGAGGTGTTCTTTCTATTTTTAATATCTATTTTTCCTGATTTTTATATTTTACGGACATTTACGAAGAAAAATTAAAAAAATTATGTGTTTTTCTTGATTTTTATATTTTTCGGACATTAACGAAGAAAAATTAAAAAATTTCACGCAGTTACGAAAAGAAGTAAAATTTTGATATTCTTTTCATTTCTATAGTCTAAAGTCATTGGTGCAAGTAGAAATTTTTTTGAGGTGTTTTTTGTATTATTTATTTATTTTTCTTGATTTTTATATTTTTTGAACATTAACGAAGAAAAATTAAAAAATTTCGGACAGTTACGAGAAGAAGTAAAATTTTGTTATTTTTTTCAGGTGTTTTTTGTATTATTTATATATTTTTCTTGATTTTTATATTTTATGGACATTTACGAAGAAAAATAAAATAAAATCGGAAAGTTACGAAAAGAAGTAAAATTTTGATCTTTTTTCCGTTTCGATATTGTAAAGTCATTAGTGCAAGTCGTAATTTTTTTGAGGTGTTTTTTGTATTTTATTATATATTTTTCTTGTTTTTTATTTTACGAACATTTATGAAAAAAATAAAAAAATATTCGGAAAGTTAAGAAAAGAAGTAAATTTTTTATCTTTTTATCTTTGTTTTGATATTCTAAAGTCATTGGTGCAAGTCAAAAAATAATTGAGGTGTTTTTTGTATTTTATATGATTTTTATATTTTTTGGATATTTACGAAGAAAACTTAAAAAATTTCAGACAGTTTAGAAAAAAAAGTAAAATTTTGATATTTTTTCATTTCGACATTCTTAAGTCATTGGTGCAAGGCGAAATTTTTTTGAAGTGTTTTTTGTATTTTTTGTGTATTTTTCTTGATTTTTATATTTTACGGACATTTACGAAGAAATAAAAAAAAAATTCAAACAATTTCGAAAAGAAGTAAAATTTTGATCTTTTTTTCGTTTCGATATTCTACATTCATATGTGCAAGTTGAATTTTTTTGAGGTGTTTTTATTATTTTTTATGTATTTTTCTTGATTATTATATTTTACAGACATTTACGAAGAAAAATATATTTTTTTCGGACAGTTAAGAAAAGAAGTAAATTTTTTATCTTCTTTTCGTTTTGAGATTGTAAAGTCATTGGTGCAAGTAAAAAAAAATTTGAGGTATTTTTTATATTTTTATGTATATTTCTTGATATTCATATTTTTCGGACATTTACGAAGAAAAATAAAAAAAATTCGGACATTTACGAAAAAAGTAAAATTTGGATCTTTTTTTCGTTTCGATATTGTAAAGTCATTGGTGGAAGTCAAAAAAAAATTGAGGTGTTTCTTATATTTTTTTTAAATGTATTTTTCTTGATTTTTATATATTTTGGACATTAACTAAGAAAAATAATTTTTTTTGGACAGCTAAGAAAAAGAAGTAGAATTTTGATATTTTTTTCGTTTTGATATTCTAAAGTCATTGGTGCAAGTCAATTTTTTTTGTGGTGTTCTTTGTATTTTTTATGTATATTTCTTGATTTTTATATATTTTGGACATTAACTAAGAAAAATATTTTTTTTTTGGGCAGTTACGAAAAGAAGTAAATCTTTGATATTTTTTCGTTTCTATATTGTAAAGCCATTGGTGCAAGTTGAAATTTTTTGAGGTGTTTTTCGTACTTTTTATGTATTTTTCATGATTTTTATATTTTTCGGACATTTATAAAGAAAAATAAAAAAAATCGGACAATTACCAAAAAAAGTAAAATTTTGAAATTTTCAGCTTCAGTCAAATTGAGAATTCTTTTGGAATCAACTATAGTTTTAAACTAAGTTTTGAGGAAGCAAGTATGAGAATGAGAAGAGTTGTACACATAAGTATCTATATTGTTATTCAGATCCTTGAGTTGAGTCGTTCATGTCTATAATTCCACAGGAACCCTATGAATTGAGTATTCTCGAGATGAGTAGTATCGTTGAGTTCTGAGTTCTGAGTATTGAGTTACCTATATTGTCATTGAGATTTTTGAGTTGATTATTTCATGTCTATATTTCAGCATGAACTCTATTTTGAGTTATCAATTTTGAAAATCTTTTAAAGCCAATATTTATGTTTTGAGGAAAGTTTAAAAAGACATTTTGAGTAAATTTTAAGGGAACTAAGTATTCCAAAATGTATCATTTTTACATTGAGAAAGGAGAAACTTTGATTTCTAAAAAGAGTTTATGAGTTCAAAGATATTTCAAAGCAATTACCTCTTTTAAGAGGATAGTTTGAGCAATTATCTCAAACAGAGAAAGAATATGTTTTAATACATTTGAGCATGAGTATATATTGTTGGGAGTAGTATTGAACACCGATATGCGGATGAGTTCAAATAACTCACATTCCTCATAAACCATATAGCCAACATGGGTAAATGATCATACTTTTTAGATAAACCTTAGTGCCTTTGGGCATATCTTAGTGGATCCACTTAGTTGAGGTGTTCTATACCCCAGCAAGGTATAGGACATTTCTGGCAGCTTGGGCGAGACGTTGTATCATCACGTAGCTCATAGTGATGGTTGTCGGTTAGAGAATCTCTCAAATAAGATTAAAAGATTATGTATTGTATTTTTATACATTTTGAGTTGATATCTATTGTTTTGAGTTTATTGTATTTTTATATACATCCTTGAGTTAGTATCTGTTTATTATGAAGCTTTAAACATCTTATCTTTTGTTATTGCTTTCATAATGGAGTTGAGTTAAGGTTAGTATCGTCTTCCCATGTTATTATTTCAGTTAGCTATGTTTCATACTTGTACGTTCAATGTACTGACGTCATTCGACCTGCATCGTATAATGATGCAGATACAGGTGTTCAGGATCATCAATAGGTGCTTCGTTGAGATCATTTGACATTCCAATTAGCTTTGGCGAGCCTTCTTATATTCTGGAGGACTTCACCTTTACCTTACAGTTAGTAGTTTTGAGATGTTGGGGGTCTTGTCCCGATATCCTATTATAATAGTAAAGGCTTCATTGATAGATGGAGTTGAGGAGTCTTTTCAATATTTACTTTCTTTGAATTTTTTTACAAATTATAAGTATTTTGATTGAGTATTGTTTAGATTTTATAAGTTTAGTATTTGAGTCTAACAAATTTTATTTAGTTTTTAGCCTACTATTACTTGAATTAGTTTTCCACTTGTAGTCAGCCAGGATAAGGGTTTGCTTGGGGACCAACAATGGTTCTCGAGTGCCGGCCACGTCCACGGTGTAAGCTCAGGTCCTGACAAACTTGGTATCATAGCACAAAGTTCAAGTGTCCTAGGGTGTCTATTAAGTTGTGTCAGTAAGATCTTATTTTTGGTTGTGAGGGCCCCACTTCTATAAATGAGGGACTACAAATATTTAAGAAAAAATTCCCTTTTTACATACTCTAAATCGTGCAGTAGAACTGTGTCATAAGAAATTTATTCTAACTCGTGATTTTCTCAAATTCCTTCGACTACCCCTCATACTCAAGGTAGTTGAAAAGCAAAGCCAGATCCTTATTGATGAGTTACTCTCCGCAAAATTATTGAGAAAGTTATGAGACTGCAAAGGGGCTGGAGAGAAGCCCGTGAGTGAGTTTAAGTGTTGAGTTTCAAAACAATGCACTCTTATTCATATTAATCATGCGTTCCAGCTTAAAGCGAGATATGCTCTCTTCTCTAAACATTGTTTCAATTGAGACCCTTATGAGGAGGTGTGTTGTAGACCTTGGGTAGTATTTGCACCCGAAAAGATAGTATGAGTATTAGTTTATAAGCATTAGTAGTAAGAGTGCCCAAGGTTAGAAGGATGCATGCAGAGGTTCAATAATCTAAGAAAAGGAGATAGTGATGACCAAATTATGTTATTGTAGTCATGCACCCAGTAAGTTATTAATGAGGAGTTTTACTTATGGGTAGACTAAAAAGTGATGAGTTTGTGTAATTTCATGATAGGAGGTAGAGTAAGAGTAACTAGTTAGAATGAGTTAGAGTGTACTTTAATTGGAAAGAAGTTTATGTCAATGTGCCATTGTGTTAGTAAAGAAAGTATAGGTGTTGAATAGAAGAGCAAAATATCCATGAGGTGATAGATCTAATCTATGCTTATTATTTTTGAAAGGAGAGCCCTATAGTATTTCGAGGATTATAGAACTAATTAAGTAAGGATATATAGTAAGTGGGTAAATAGTACTTAGGTTGCGAAAAAGGAATGTGACGGTAATCTGTAAATAAATAATTTGTGAGATAAAGATTGCCTATTTGTCATAAGATCTTAATGGGCGAGTGTTTCTTAGTTTTATCTAGTATACATAAGTTAGTATAGAATGTGAAAAATTGTATTGATATCTGTGTTTAGTAATATACACTAGGCCTGAATTTGAGATGAGTGTCATGATCAAATGGAACGACAACATGAGGGTGATGATATTAGTTTTGAGATCTGATTTGGTAGACTTGACACATAGTAGGTGACGAATTAAGATGTTAGCTGCAATGAATATGAGTGGTACAAGTGTGAGACTCTAATTAAGTTTATTGTTTTCATGTATGCCTAGATAGCATAATTGATTTGTCAATGTGGAGTAGGCTGATGTAAGCATTATTGATCACCCTTAAGAGTTTGGTTGAATGTGGTGGTAAGGAGTAATACTCTTGGCATTAAACTTCCTATAGAGGTATAAAACCCGAATCTTGTGATTTAGATTAGAATAATCACCTTATGTTAAATACTTTGTGATTTTGAGTTAGGCTTGAATATAGTAAGAGCATACTGTTAGACTCAGACTTAGGTAAGAGTAGTCATATACCCTTGGGGGAGCTATGAGTTGTAGCCAAGGAGGTGTGGTGATAAGAAAGAATAACATAGTTGGGAAGTATTTCTAAGCTTCAAAGCTACCCGTTATATCGCTCAAGGCATAGTATTACTATTCTTACTTCGTGCCCCTATATCCCTTACTTTATGTCAGATAACTTCACATAGAGCATGACTATGTTTAAACTGATATCATTCAAAACTTATGTGCTATAAAGAGTTCCAAAAACTCATAGTATGAATCATTTTTGCCTATGTTAATAGGCAAGTCCAGAATTCAGAGAGATAGTAAGAGAAAACCCTTTCCATTCTCAGTCCAGCCGTCATCCGAGGATGAATGATCCCAAGGGGGATATATTGTAACATCCCGAGAACTTCTAAGTTAAGACTCAAACCATTCATCATTGTGAATAAGATTGTACCAAGTGATTCTAAATTTTCTTAGGTGTTAAGGTCACTAGAATTCCCTAGCATAAAGTTGAGTTGGAAACTTTCTTTCCAATTGATTTTCACTATGAGATGTTTCTTGGGTCAACTTCAATCAACCACATATTTTAGCACATAAAGAATTAGGTAGGCCATAACCTTTCAAATTGAAGGTCTTCGAGTCCACTTTCCAACGCCACCAAGTTTGCCTCCATTAAAGTTTTGAGTAAAAGGATATGACTGATTTACTAAAGGCGCTCTAACCTGGCAGCAACTCGGCGATGGCTCCGCGTTATGGAGTGAATACATACCTCACTCTCTGCTGGAAAAATATCTTGACTTCCAACTCATTTTATTTATTTTGTAAGGGTATTTTATTCCTAAAAACCCTTAGGAAGTCATCTAAATTACCCTAAACGTGTAGAAAAATCAGTTTTCATAATCAAACCCTCTCATTTACTCCTAATTTCTACTCTCAAGAACTTCAAGAAATGCTAAGGAAGGGTTCATCTTCCAAGATTTTCCTTCTAGTTTCTTCAAGAACATTGTTCTTATAGGTATGTAAGCTTTCATAGTGTTGAGTTTGTTTGCCCTCATGCCAATCATGTAATTTCATCCATGAATTCATTCTTGAAGTTGTTTGATTGAGTTTTCTTGAGAAGTTCTTGGGTTTTAACCTCCTTCTTTAGCTTTGGAGGTTTTTGAGTTCTTGAGGTGAGGGTCTTGTGAATGAGTGATGTTTTGATAGAAATTGAGTGATATTTCAATGACATCACGTTGGGTTTATGACTTAAAGTGAGTTTGAAAGAGTAAAAAAAAGGCCAAATATACGCGTCCAGGTCCGCGTCGCGGAGACGCTTGAAATTTCCATCTTAATCGAATACCTTCTCTCTGCTTCACGGAGATGATACATAGTATTCTATCTCAAAGTCTTTTCGCAAGCAAAAATTGAATTCCCTCTTCGCACCACACCCGTGTTTCTTCAAATCGTGTCTTCACTCTCTTTTTATTACTAACTGTCTAAGCCTCATTAATCATTGAAAGATCTTATATCCTAATCATAGCTATTAAATTCACATTTCAAATCAAGGTAAAGTTAAGAGGAAAGTTCAAGAGGGTCCTTGAGTCAAATTGAGAATTCTTTTGGAATCAACTATAGTTTCGAACTAAGTCTTGAGGAAGTGAGTATGATAATGAGAAGAGTTGTACTCATAAGTTTCTATATTGTTATTGAGATCCTTGAGTTAAGTTGTTCGTGTCCATACTTCCGCATGAACACTATGAATTAAGTATTCTTGAGATGAGTAGTATCGTCGAGTTCTAAGTTCTTATTTCCTGAGTTCTTGAGTTCTGAGTATTGAGTTTCCTATATTATCATTCAGATCCTTGAGTTGATTCGTTCATTTCTATATTTCAACATGAATTCTATTTTGAATTTTAAATTTTAAATTTTGAGAATCCTTTAAAGCCAATATTTGTGTTTTGAATAGGGTTTTGAGGAAAGTTTAAAAAGACATTTTGAGTAAAGTTTAAGGGAACTAAGTATTCCCAAATGTACAATTTTAACATTAAGAAAAGAGAAACTTTGATTTCTAAAAAGAGTTTATGAGTTCAAAGATATTTCAGAGTAATTACCTCTTTTAAGAGGATAGTTTGAACAATTATCTCAAACCAAAGAAAGAGTATGTTTTAATACATTTGAGCATGAGTATATATTGTTGGGAGTAATATTGAACACCGATATGGGGATGAGTTTAGACAACTCACATTCCTCATAAACCATGTGGCCAACATGGGTAAATTATCATACTTTTTAGACGAATCCTTAGTGCCTTCCGGCATGCTTAGTGGATTCACTTAGTTGATGTGTTCTTTACCCCGACAACGTTTATGACAATTCTGGTAGTGTGGGAAAGACGCTGAATTATCACATTGCTCATAGTGATAGTTGTCGGTTAGAGAATCTCCCAAATAAGAGCAAAAGAGTATGTATTGTATTTTTATACATTTTGAGTTGATCACTACTGTTTTGAGTTTATTGTATTTTTATATATATCTTCGAGTTAGTATCTATTTATTATGAAGCTTTAAACATGTTATCTTTTGTTATTGCTTTCATATTGGAGTTGGGTTGATGTGAATATTGTGTTCCCATGTTATCTGTCACACCCCGAAGCTACCCCCAGGACGCGGACACGGGACCTAGGATCATGAGTGACCCCAAGCTAACCCTGTTGGCATAACATGAGCATACTAAAGCAAACTGAATCAATAAATACTATGTGGAAGCTAAATCATATGAATAAATTTGAAATGATGGGGAAATACCCATATACTATCTGAATAAATGAAAGACTGAGTTTGAATACAACTGAAAAGTCAAACTCTAACACTATAGCTGAATCTAACTATGTCTAAAACAAAGCCTCTATTGACTGGAAATGATTTGACATGCCCCAGCTAAATCTAGCATAACTAAAACTGAAGCTAAAAACAAGAAATATAATCATGCCAGTCGTCCTTGAATAATGAGGACTCACCACTGATGCTGCTGAACTGAAGATCGGGAATCGGTCTAAGCGTGATCTGGAAGCTGAGAACCTGAATCTACATCATAAGAAGATGTAGCACAGAGTATGCGTCAGTACTTGAAAGGTACTGAGCATGCAGGATAGAATAAAGATGAACAATAGCATAACCGAACAAGCAATAAAGCAATGATATAATCTGAACATGGTAAAGATACTGAAAATACTGAACATGACTAAACTAAATGCAATAACAAAGTTTATAACATGCTGAGACTGAATACTGAACTATACTGATAACATGGTCAATGCAATAAGATTTGACTGAACTGTTGGAACTACTAATAACCGACATAAAACCACATGAGCTAAATGTGTAGTCCGATGTATACACTCCATCGAGAGGACCCAATATACCTGGTCAAAGGTATAGAGGCATGCTGGCGTGACCACTAAAATGATGCCCACATAGGGGACTTACAACCTACAGGGCACGTAGTTTTGGGACTTGAGGGTGACTAACCCTAGTCCACTAGGTATTAATCTTCTCCCAATTGATTTAGTAATTAACAACTTCTGACTAAAGTTCTGAAATACTTGATAGCTCAAAATACTGTCATGCTAACTAAAAATGCAACATTTACGTACTGATAATGAAACATTTAAATATGAGGCATGTATACTGAAATATCTGACCTAACATGTGTATTTCATGAACTAAAAGAACTACATAGCTAGGATTATGAGTTTATGCATGAATATGGGTAAAACGATACTACAACATGATAATCTAATTAGGAACATTAAAGTAACTAATTCGTAATAATTTACTAAAATTCTGGAAATCCTAGGTGTAGATAATTTGAAGGGAGTCAAGAATCTGATTGAATTCTAGGGACCTAATGGGCGAAAGGAACCCACTAGTGAAATTCCACATACCTGGTGACGAATTCCATGGAGAAATCTTTCGATTTCGGGGCAGAAACTAATGAAATCTTGCTGCATTTTTGGACAAGGCCTGGTCGACTCTTTCTCCTTCTGTGTTCTAATTTTTCTATGTTTTTGATGAATAATTTGCTTAGGGTAGATTCTAATTAAGTTGCTAGGCTTAAACTGACCAAAACTATGTAGTTTATGGTTTAAACGACGTAGTTTAGGGGTCCAACGCTTAAGGAAAAGACCAAACAACCCCTGACTTAACTGCTGTCGGGGCCTACCGATGGACCGTGGCTAGGCCGATGGTCCGTGCTGGTCAACCATCGTTTGGTGACTGGGAGGTTGTAGCTGGGGGTCTGATCCATGGACATGGACCACGGTCTGTGGCTTGACATACGGTTCGTAGGTACGACCGTGGGTCGACACTTAGAAAATTTTCTGGGGGTTTTTGGGTAAGGGTCGCAGGTGGTGAACCACAAACGCAGAACAGACCGTGGTTCCCCATATGGTTCATGGGTGGTGCCCCTCGGTGCCACCTGCAACTCCTGAAATCTGCAAAGGTTTGTTATAGCATACAAGGTGTTACATTATCTCCCCCTTGGGAACATTCATCCTCGAATGAAGACTAAACTAGCTGAAAAATAGGGAGAGAGCTTCAACCCCTACCACTAAACATTGAAACTGATTTCTAACTTAACTAAGTTCCAAGAACAGTAAATACGCTGAAAATGCAAATACAAATTGAAGGAACATGATGCTAAGACTGAAACTACGCATCAATGACTGAAAAACTGAAGAGGAACTATTACCTCAAGCTAGAATGGAATTGGAAGGAAAGAGGTGAGGATACTTGGACTTCATGGCTGCTTCTGCTTCCCAAGTAGCTCCCTTTACAGATTGACTCCTCCACAAAATTTTGACTGAAGCGACTTCTTTGTTTCTCAACCTTCAAACCTGTCGATTGATGAGTCCGAGATTTGGACTCATTTAGGGATTTATTTATATAAATTTAGTGTCCTCAAATGCTTATTTTGTGCCAATAACTGATGTAAAACCCTTGATTTCCAGGTATATGGATTGAGGACCAAAGCAAGGACACTAATTTGCAAAAATGAATGAAGTGAGCTGAAAGAATGAAGAAAAACAAACCTGGTGATCGCCAAGTCCACTTGGCGAGTCACCGAATGGCTACTTGACCGCCTAAAGTTCCAGTGTGCCAAGCCCAGAAGTAAAGAACCAAGTTGGTGAGAGAAAGGAGCAGTCAACAGATCATTGAGTGGTTCCGTGATGCAGTGCTGGATCGCTCAAAGTTACAGACCTTGAGGATGCTGAAGGCCAAGGCAGAAGGGCGATGGAAATGACGAAAGGGCGGATCACCGAGTAGTTCGGGGAGCTCGACTTACTTCACTGAGTGACTCTTCGCAGCACATTTTTGGCGACTATAAATACATTTTTGAACATTTAGTTTATCTATCTATATATCTATCTATCTGATATCATAATATCTTAGTCTATTATTAAGTTTTGAACAGTGAGACAAGTTTTCTCTAGTTTTCTTTAGCTTTGAAGAATTGAAGTTTTCTACTTTTGAGAAATTGGAAGTGGGTCTTTCAGATTCATCAAATTTGACCATTGTAAAGGCGAAATCAAACTTACCCAGTTGATGGAAACTCAATTTGGTAACAATTTTTATCTTTTTTATGATGTCTAGCTAAAACCCTAATCTTGGGATGTGATTATGGGCTGATTTAGTTTATCGGTATTGCTAATTGTTAGTTTAAATGATATTTAGAAGTGAGTTCAATCATTAATTATAGTTTAATTTAAGAATTGTAGTTGCAAATGCAGTTCTACCCTTGTGTTTTTGGCTTGCTCGAGAGAGAGGTTTTAAAAACTAAGATTATTGATTGATGGTTTGTGGGTATTGGGTTGTCATGGGTCCAGCTCGAGAGAGTGAATCCAAAACCCTTTTCCATACATTCAGCTCGAGAGAGTGAATGGACTAAGGTGTGGGGTGTTTTTATTCTGCATGCTTGTTGATGTTCGAGAGAAATCGACTTGATTCGACGTAAATTGTTCGAGAGAAAGTTTACCTCCTCTATAGTCTAGCTTACTCACTAATATTTGGCTATTTTATAATAGTTGCAATTACCCATTTGTCTATATTATCATATACTCAAAGCACATTCCAAGAACGCGTCTCATTATTGTTATTTCGTATTGATTACCACTATTTGTAATTGATAATTTCAAACCAAAATCCCCATTTGACATTCGTGTCACCCTCTCATTTGAATAATGTCTTTATTCAATAATTTCTATTCCTATGATTGATTTGATCTTATTTGTACTTCTCAATTGAATCTTAAACACGTACCGCTCCTTGTGGGATTCGACCCTGACTCATTTAGTTGGGTTATATACTAATTAACGACCATTGACGCTTAGAATTGGATGAAGTGTCTTTGAAACGTCATTAATCAAAATGGCGCCGCTGTAGGGGAGTGGTGTTGTTTAAGATTCATTTGGTGAAGTTGAGTGTCAACGGAAGCAATGCTTGCCAAGTGGGCCACCAAGATGACATCGGCAACCTCAACGATATCAATGAGCCGAATGTTTATGACCCTCATCTAATGGGTGGAATTGGTGCCATTCACTTGCCTCCGGCTGAAGGGAACACTATGTTCCACATTACAAGTACCATGTTGTAGCTCCTGCAATTGAAAAGGGTTGTTTGGTGGGTTGGCTCATGAGGATCCCCATGAGCATATAAGAAACTTTATTGATGTTTGCGGGCCATTTTTCTTCAAGAACATATCCCAAGAGTCGGTCCGGTTGAGGTTGTTCCCACTTTCTTTAATGGGAGAAGCATGTAAGTGTTTGGCTGAATTGCCAAGAGACTCCATCACTTCGTGGGAAGAGATAGTCTCCATATTTCAAGTGCGATTTTGCCCTCCTTCGAAGATGATGACACTTCAAAACAACATCCAAAGCTTCAAGCGTTTGGAGGGTGAGACAATTCATTAGACTTGGCTAATATTTAAGAAGTTGTTGTTGCAATGCCCAACTCATGGTTTGCCCCGACAATGTTTTGCTGTAATATTTTTACCGAAGCCTTGATTCGGTGAACAAGGGCGTAGCTGACCAACTTTCTCCGAGAGGTTTGATGCAACAATCTTACATTATAGCAGCCCAACTTTTGGATGGTATGACCAAAATTAATCGGGCTTGGTACACCCGCGATGATCAGGTCTCCCCTCTCACTTTTAAATTGACCAAGCAGCAGCTTGAGAAAGACCAAGAGAGGGACCAAAACATGGAAAATATGATGACCCAACTAGACATTTTGGCCCAAAATGTCATGAGAGCTGGTGCTAGAAGTGTCAATACTGTGGGTGTGGGGTGTGTAAACCTCGATGAGGCCAAGTTTGACGCGCTGTACAATGAGGAAGTGAACTTCCTAGCAAACCAAGAAGGAGGTTATCATGCTAACTACCCAAGGCATGGGTGGTAACCAAGGTTGGAATAAGGATGAAGGGTGGAGAGATCGTGATAGAGAGTGGAGGGATCGTAACCCCACTTGAAAGGAAAGATACGGGGAGAAGGATAGGTATGTTCCTACCTACGAGCGCCAAAAGCCCAAAGATTCTGAGGGTGTCCGATCTGAGGATATGCTCTCTCGTATTCTCAACAAGGTTGAGGGGTCTGATAAAATCTTAAAAGATATAAAGAAAGATGTATCGACCCTCAACTAGACAGTGACTTCTTCTTCTATCTCTATCAAGTAGTTGGAGACCCAAATGGGTCAAATTGCTTCCCATTTAAACCTAAGACAACAAAGAGGGTTGCCTAGTGACACTATGGCGAACCCCAAGAATTAAGTTTGAGCGAGGACTTGCGTCGTGCCACGACGTTAACTATGGTGCTGCTTGGGAGGCAACCCAATTTTTTATTTCTTTCTTTTTGTTTTTGGAATAATTGTGTGTTGATTGTGCAGGTGAAAGAGTGGAATGTGTTTGAAATGTGCAGATTGGCGAGCAAAATGTCCAGTCGGTGACTCGCCAATGAGGTCGGCGAGCCTGACTTGGACTGTCGTTGGACTCAAGAAATCATTAGGTTGGAGTTTGTCAAATTCGGCGGGCCCATGGACAACTCGGAGTGTCGCCGAATAGGTCAGCGATCCCGACTTTGTCCGCCGTTTGGACCCCCAGGTTGACTGGAGGTCCTGTAAAACTCGGTGAGGTAAGTAACCACTCGGTGTGTCGCCGAGTGGTTCGGCGAGGTCGACTAATATCGGCGAAATGGCACGACCTGAAAGGTTTTAAAAGGCCAAAGGTTTAAAATTGCAAACTCCTTCACATTCCCTCACTTTTTAACTTCATACAATCACATCCACACTATAGTTTTCGATATTTTTGCATTTTTACCGCTTTCTAGTCGTTGAATTTATGTTCGGAGTTGGATACTTTGCCGCCTAGCTTAACAAATTTTTATATTTGACATTAAAGTTTGGTTTTCCGAACCCCGGACTTGTATTTAGCGGTTATACTCATTTGCAATTATATTGTTCTTAATGATGTGTGTTGGGCCTCTCTGAATTCGTATAATTGTGCTTGTTTGCTTATTTTAAATTTGATATCATGCCTAAAATGTCTAATTATTGATTTCCCAAATTTCGCGCTTTAAAATTAATCTAAGTTAGAGCCTAACATGTAGCCTAGTGTCCTAAAAAGGGTCAACGTCAAGATAAGAGTCGTAAAATAACTTCCCTAACCTAGTACTAAGGTGTTAGTCCCTAAATGTCAAGGCATGGCCCCCTCAATGACCTCCCAAGGGTCCTTGAGGAGGACCAAGGGGCTGCCTAAAAGCTGTCAAAAACCAGCTTGACCCACGAGAGGGTACCTACGAGTTGTGGGTTGACTCACTCTTTGTAGGTGGGGATCGTGAGTCAACACTTGGTTTCTTCCTAGAATTCCCCAAATTTCCTAGCCTCAGTACCATTCCACTAGGGTGCAGTATGGTCCGTGGACCGACTCACGCCCCGTGGAAGGGTATCGTGAGTTGAGATTTTGTCTCCTCACCCTTACCTTGATCTTCCCCTCTCTGATCCAAACAACAACTGCGCAGCACGAGGTGTAACCCCACCTACGGTCCGTAGGTGAGGGAGTCGTGAACATGGTCAACAATGATGTCAAGGATCTCGACCAAGGGGTAATTAAATTAGGTAAGTTGTATTTTAGTTATTAAAAGGTAGGGACGATTTAAATTAGTTATTTAGACATATATAAGTATATATTAACTATTAAACTCTCTTTTTAACTCTCATAACTCACAAGACCAAAACTCAAACCCACTTCCCTCTCAAAATATTCTCTCTCTAAACTCCATTGAAGAACAAAGAAGAAGGTCAATATTAGGGTTCAAGCTCCAAGATTTTCACTCCAATTTCGTGGGAAACCATCAATTAAGGTATGGGAACCTTGATTCATGCAACACTTTTTTCTGTGAAGCCCTTCAAACTCTAATTTCGAAATTGGTAACTTGTTAAAAATATTAGGGTTTTCATTCTAACGATGGATTCTTCCTAAAAACGATTTTATTATGTTAATTGCATTATATTATGGATGATTTGATGTTTAATGATGATTTCATTGTAAAATTCCCCATGAACCCATGAACTACCCCATGACCCCAATTTCATGAATTGTGATGGGTGTATTGATGCAAGATGATTACTATGAATTGTATCTATGTTAATAAAGTTATTGAATTTTCTTTTATTCATGCTTAAAGTATTATTTCTATGTATGATTGTGAGACATGATTCATGACCCTTGAAAGGGTAAATTGCTAGGGTTTGTACATATTGTTGAAAGGTGATGTATGAACTTATGATTCACTTGAAAGGTAAAGATCCTATGACTTTTGTGTATATTGAGGTATTGTTGAAAGGTTATTCTCCCCTTACCCTTACACATGTTCATGTATGACTTGTCTAGGATGATGATGATGTTGTTGTGTTGATTAAAAGGCTATTTCTCATGAAAACACTATGAACAATAATGTGAAAGGGTTACTCATATGTTAATGATGATTCTAAGGTTGAAAGTTAGTTCTCACTTTATTGAATCTATGAGCTATTTTATGAGTTGTATTGAATGAAGGGTAAAGCACTCCTTCACACATGTAAATACAATTCAAGACTAATTATGTATAAATTGAGAGATAATGCTTAGTATCTAGTAGATATGGACAATGAGGTAAAGGCCCTTCCATCAATGCAATAGGTCGGGTCATCTAAAGTAAACTCATGAGATGGAAGCTCCTCCGCCAATGTAAGAGGTAGGGTTTCTAGAAGCAATCTCCTTATCCCGTAACTATGTGCCAACATAGGACTTAACTAGTGGATCCACCTAGAAGCTAACACGTTTAGTTCTACCTTAGGCAAGAAGGACACCTTCTTTTGGTGTGGAGTTACATGACACCGGATTCCACGTAGCTCACATGGTCTATGTCGGTTATGGCTATGACTTCTTGGTGAGTTTACTTAGTAGGAGTTGGGGTATGGGACTTCACTTCCACATTTCACAAGTAGACTTAGTAGGATGTTGTGGGATGGTTCCTTTATGTTATGATGAGATACAAATGTATGCATGTATGTGTTGAATGGATAGTTTTTATGAATGACTTTCCTTATATTCAAGTAATGTACATGACTATTTCCTTATTTGTGACTAATGATTATAATGAGGTCTAAATATGCTATGCATGACCAAGGTAGTTTCAAAGGGGTGCTTGGTAGGATTGGTATTATGGGATGCCAACCGCACATTGCACAAGTGTTCCTTAGGGGTTGCTTAGGTGTTGATATTACTATGCAATGAGTATAAATGTGATTATGGCTTGTGTTGTACATTGTAAATGCATGTTGGTTTCTACTTAGTGCATATTTGTGCTAACCCCTTCTTCTACATTTTTGATAAGTGTAGGTTCCGGCTAGGTGACATACACTCTCTTTATTGAAGAAGACTTGGATTGCTTATCTCCAAGTTGTGGTGAGTCCTCAAGTTCGAGGACAGATTATCCATTTCATAGTTTCTATTGTACTTCTCATGTTGAAACTTTTATTGATGTAAAGAGCTAAGTCCCAAACTTTGTATTCCTATGCTTTAGATGGTGTATGAGACAAAGTCTAGATTTCTATGATTTTCCTTTATGAAAAATGAAGTTTGACTTCTATTGTAAAAGTTTTAAATTTTTCCACATTATTTATATGTTTTATGTTATGATGATGCTAGAGGCTTGTATGAGACCCCTTCGGGGTCAAATACGTCGTGTTACGTCTAGGGGGGTACTCTCGGGTCGTAACATTCCAAACTGGGTCTGGGAATTCTATATAGCCTATGAAGCACTAGTGCCACAAAGGAAGAAGCAGGCCGCTAAATTCCATTCGGTTGATTATGTGGTTGTCAGGGGTAAGAAAGTGTTGTGTGACAGTACTACCATAAATGATGTATTGGAATGCACTAAAAACATTGCAAATGACTATCTATATAGGATCAAGACTAAGTCTTTGGAGAATATGAAAAGCTAGTTAGCTCCTCTCATATATGATGGTACTCCTAGGAGGATCGAAGCTGGAGTGCAAATTGAGAAGAAAAACCTCAATATGGCAGCAAGATATTGGTTTGACTTTATCAGCATCACCATCACCATCATGCCATCACAGAATGAGTCCATCCTCCATCACACAAAGGCGTTTTGTCTTGAATCAATCATTGCAAAGAAGCACATAAATTTGGGCATTATCGTTGAACATGAGATGTCCATGAGGGCCAAGAAGCGCCAAACCTCCCTTCCTTTTTCGATATTTATCACTGAATTGTACAAACGGGCTCGAGTGTCTCGAGATGAGAAGAAGGATGTAGAAGTGATTCCCAAATCTTCTATCGATGTTCGGCGCATTGAAGCGGAGTACTTGAAGGATGTGGCGGAGAAGAAGAAGGCATCCCCGGTGGACACCTCCCCGATTATTGATACTAAGACACTACCTGTAGAGGCAGTATTGCCTACTCCAGCCCCTGGGTCTTTAGGTATATCTAGTTTTGTTTCTTCTCTGACTCCTAGTTCCTCTACAACTCCCCTTCCTTCTAGGTCTATAGCTGCTACTGCTTCCCGACCTTCACTCACCCAGGCTGCGATACTATGGATGGGGTATCTAGCCCACTCTATTGATAGGAGTGCCTCCATGCTTGAGGTCACCATTCCTGGGATGATTGAGAGAGCCCTTATTGTTGTTGTGACACCTCTTAGTGCATCTATTGATGTCCTTGCGACACATATAGTGGTGTGATTAAGGCAAAGGGGTTACTGAGGAGGTGACGACTCTAAAGTTCGCAATTACTGAGCTGAGAAAGAATGTGAACCAATTGAATTCCATAGATATGTCCATGATTTCGAGACTGTGGAGATCCCCGATATGCTAGCAGATATGGATATGCCTTCGGCTACCACCAAAGATGATGTTCGAGTTAAGGAGATGGCTGTTGCAGAGTCCTAGGCTGAGACTGATTAGGAGCAACTTGGCGTTGATGAGAAGGCTACCTATGAGGGCCTGACAGAGGTTGAGGAGGCGATGATAGATTCAGCTGTGTAGATTTTGCAGACACCACCATGGCTGGATCTAGTGTTACTAATACCCCAGACACTGATGCCCAAGATCAGAGGGTTGCACTGGGCACTGATGCCCTGACAGATGGAGCAACTGTGTAGACATGACTTCTTCTTTACCTCCTTCTCTGTAATTTCTATTGATTTGTTGTTACTATTTTGTTGCTTTTGAGGACAAATTGCTCTTATATTTATGGTGGGGTGAGGTATTTCCATACCTACCTCTTGTGATTATCATTTTTGTTTATATTTTGGGTTTTTGTGCTGTAAATTGTGTTTTGACACTATTTTGTGGATGTTTGAGCTTATGACTCCTTGTTTTAATTAAATGCAAATGAGTTTTGGACCCTTCTGAAAATTTTTGCCACCTTTTGTTGTGTTTGATTGTGGCTATTCTTGTGCAAATTTGAGTATCAGTTATGATCAATATCGATGACTTGAATAGTGCTCTTAATCGAACAAAAATGAATGTGCATCTACGATGAGGTCAAATGAAGTTGCATAGATAATATGTGAACTTTTTGCATCGATTGTGACTAGATGGTTATCAAATGAGTCTCTTGTGATGAGCATTGCACACTAGCAAAAGTGTGGAGTCTTCTTTGATATTGGTGTCAATGCCTTGTATGATGAACTTATAGTTAACCTTGTGTGATGACACCTAGAATTTACCCTGTTGGTCCGGTTTACTAAGTAATGCAAGCACTTGAAATGATCTGAGGCAACAATTTTGAAGAGTGAAACAATGTGACAATATACCTCTTTTGTGGCCAACCGTGTGAGTGTGTGAACCTTGCTTGAGTCCCTTTTTGAGCCTTATCCTTTTCTTGGAAGAAACTTGATGAAATTGTAACCCCTCTTTATCCATTCACCCATAATCCTTATGAAGTGTGGTTTGTTTGAATAGACAAATTAGGCAAAAAGCCTAAGTTGGGGGTGTGGTGAAATGAGAAGGTAAAACAAGAAGTGCAAAGAAGTCCCCCTTTGATCCATGGTTTTGAAAAATATGTAACCCCTCCATACAAAAAAAAGAGAAAAGAAGAATGAAAAAGAAAAAGAATAAAAAAGTTGTGGAATAAAGTTGTGAAAGATGCAAAAGAAATGGGGTGTTCGATATTCCATGAAAATTGAATAATTGGGTGAATTTTGAGCATGAATGAGAATGTTCAAAAAAGGAAAGAAAGTGATATTCATACCATATTTTATGAGGATAGCAGCCACCGAGCCTAAATGACCATACCTTTACACTCAGCCCCGTTACATGCCTTGAAAAGACCTTTTTGATCTTCAGTGAGCTGAAGCGAATGTTGATTGGAAAATAAGGGCAAACCTATGGGTGAAGTCATGCATGTGTTTATCTTTGTGAGTGTGAGAGCTGTATGTGATTGTGGAGCTATAAAGTGTTGAACAATTGTGTGTGAATAGGGAATCATCTTTGTGTGAGGGCATTTGAGTACCTTTGTTGAGCTTGAACTTGCATTTGAAGCAAGTATTGTGAACTTGAGCATCTTTTATAAGGGTGAGTCACAACTTGAATCTTTGAGTGCACAATTGATACTTGCATGAGTAAGTTGAGTCTTGTTGTGTTCATTCATGATTGAGTCTTTTGTAGCACTGTTTGAGACATCCTCTTTGAACTGCTGAACTTGAGTTTTACTTGAGGACAAGCAAAAGTTTAAGTTGGGGTGTTGATGAGTCCGAGATTTGGACTAATTTAGGGATTTATTTATATAGATTTAGTGTCCTCAAATGCTTATTTAGTGCCAATAACTGATGTAAAACCCTTGATTTCTAGGTATATGGATTGAGGAACAAAGCAAGGACACTAATTTCGAAAACGGAACAAAGCGAGATGAAAGAATGAAGAAAAGCAAGCCTGGTGATCGCCAAGTCCACTTGGCGAGTTGCCGAATGGCTACTTGACCGCCTAAAGTTCCAGTGTGCCAAGCCCTAAAGAAAAGAACCAAGTTGGCGAGAGAAAAGAGTAGTCAGCGGATCCCCGAGTTGTTCCGCGATGCAGTGTTGGATCGCCCAAAGTTACAGACCTTGAGGATGCTGAAGGCCAAGGCAGAAGGGCGATGAAAATGACAAAAGGGCGGATAGTTGAGTGGTTCGGCGAGCATGAATTACTTCGCCGAGTGACTCTTCGCAGGACATTTTTGGCGACTATAAATACATTTTTTAACATTTAGTTTATCTATCTATCTATCTAATATCATAATATCTTAGTATATTATTAAGTTTTGAACAGTGAGACAAGTTTTCTTTAGCTTTGAAGAATTGAAGTTTTTCACTTTTGAGAAATTGGAAGTGGATCTTTGAGATTCTTCAAATTGGACCATTGTAAAGACGAAATCGATCTTACCAGTTGATGAAAACTCAATTTGGTAACGATTTTTATCTTTTTATGATGTCTAGCTAAAACCCCAATTCTTGGGGTTGGGATTATGGGCTGATTTAGTTTATGGGTATTGCTAATTGTTAGTTTAAATGCTATTTATAAGTGAGTTCAATCATTAATTGTGGATTAATTTAAGAATTGTAGTTGCTAATGCAGTTCTACCCTTGTGTTTTTGGCTTGCTCGAGAGAGAGTTTTTAAAAACTAAGATTATTGATTGATGGTCTGTGGGTATTGGGTTGTCATGAGTTCAACTCGAGAGAGTGAATCCTAAACCCTTTTCCACACAGTCAGCTCGAGAGAGTGAATGGACTAAGGTGTGGGCTGTTCTTATTTTGCATGCTTGTTGATGTTCGAGAGAAATCGACTTGATTCATGGTAAATTGTTCGAGATAAAGTTTACCTCATCTATATTCTAGCTTACTCACTAATATTTGGCTATTTTCTAGTAGTTGCAATTACCCATTTGTCTATATTAGCCTATAATCTAATCACATCCCAAGAACCCATCTAATTATTGTTATTTCGTATTGATTACACTGTTTGTCGGTGATAATTTCAAACCAAAACCCCGCATTTGACATCCGTGTCACCCCCTGATTTGAATATGTCTTTATTCGATAATTTCTGTTCCTATGACTAATTTGATCATATTTGTACTTTTCAATTGAATCTTAAACACGTACCGCTCCTTGTGGGATTCGACCCCAACTCATTTAGTTGGGTTATATATTGATTAACGACCGTTGATGCTTAGAATTGGATGAAGTGTATTTGAAACGTCATTAATCAAGGATTTCAACTGGTACCTCTTCATAAGTGAGACTATCCTTAACAACCACACTTTCTAAAGGTACAATAGACGCTGGGTCACCCACACACTTCTTCAACAACGAAATGTGAAAAATCGGATGCACTGCTGGTAGTTCTGTTGGCAACTCTAGTTCCTTTCTCCTTACATCTGCATAGGATTTCTGGCGACTCTGGGTTGTCTTAAGTCTATCCCTAATGAGTTGTACCTTATCCATAGCATCATGAACTAAATATGGACCTATCAAGGCTGCTTCACCTACTGCAAACCAACCAACTGAAGATCTACATCTATGCCCATACAATGCCTCATAAGGGACTATCTGAATGCTGGAATGGTAACTATTATTGTAGGCGAACTCTATGAGAGGAAGGTGATCATTCCAACTACCCTTAAAATCGATCACACAAGCTCTGAACATGTCCTCGAAGGTCTGAATGGTATGCTCTACTTGACCATACGTTTGTGGATAAAATGTTGTGCTACGATTAACCTGAGTACCAAGACCTTCCTGAAACGACTTCCAGAAATGAGAGGTAAACTGAGGAAATCTATCCAAGATGATAGACAAAGGAACCCCATGCAACCTGACTATCTCATTAATGTAAAGTTTGGCGTAGTCCTCCACCGAATCTGTAGTGTTGACAGCCAAAAAGCGCGCAGACTTAGTAGCTCTATCAACTATCACCCAAATGGAGTCATGTTGTTTGCGAGTACGAGGTAAACATATGATGAAGTACATGTTGATCAGTTCACACTTCCAAGTAGGAATGTTGATCTCTTGAGTCATACCTCCTGGTTTCTGATGTTCTACCTTCACTTGTTAGCAATTAGGGCACTTAGCCGCAAAATCCGCTATATCCCTTTTCATACCATTCCACCAAAAGACTTCCCGCAGATCACGGTACATCTTAGTGGGGCTCGGATGAATAGAATATATGGAATTATGGGCTTCTTCAAGAATCTTCTATCTCAACTCGCCCACCTTAGGAATACACAATAGACCTTGATAGCAAAGCACACCATCAACCTTTGGGAGAAAACCTCCACTCTCTACTGATGGACTGCACCCTTAAGTTGAAGCAATATCGGATCACTCTCTTGATTTTCCTTAACCTCCACTACCAATGAAGATTCTAACCCATTTTGAACTATTACACCACCATCTGATTTGATAATAAGACGAACTCCTAATCGAGCAAGTCTATGAACATCCTTTGCTAGTTCTTTTCTTTCTTCCTCGACATGTGCTACACTACCCATATATAGTCTACTAAGAGCATCTGCTACTACATTGGCTTTACCAGGATTGTAATGCACACTCATGTAATAATCCTTGAGAAACTCAAGCCATCTTCTCTTACGAAGATTTAACTCTTTCTGGGTGAACACATACTGAAGGCTCTTATGGTCTGTGAACACATCTACATGGACACCATACAAGTAATGTCTCCAAATATTAAGTGAAAACATCACTACTGCTAGCTCGAGGTCATGAGTTGGATTGTTCTTCTCATGCACCTTAAGCTGTCTAGAAGCATAAGCTATAACCTTACCTCGCTGAATTAACACACAACCTAGGTCGACTCTGGATGCATCACAATAGATAACATAACCGTCTGAACTCTCTAGTAGAGTCAAAATGGGAGCTGTAGTCAACCTAATTTTCAGTTCTGCGAAGCTTTTCTCACAATCATCTAACCACTGAAACTTAAACTTTTTCTGCGTCAACTTAGTCAATGGGTAGGGTATGGATGAAAATCTTTCCACAAACCTTCTGTAGTAAGCAGCCAAACCTAAGAAACTTCTGATATATATAGGAGAGGTAGGTCTGGGCCATTGCTTTACTGATTCTATTTTCTGAGAATCCACTCGGATCCATTCGCTAGACACAATGTGACCAAGGAAAGCCACATATTGCAACCAAAACTCACATTTGCTAAACTTGGCAAATAACTGGCGATCTTTGAGAGTTTTCAGGACAACCCTCAAATGATTCGCATGTTCTTCTTCATTCCTTGAGTAAATGAGGATATCATCAATAAATACGATAACGAGCAAGTCTAAATACTGCTTGAACACTCTGTTCATCAAATCCATGAAAGCTGCAAGAGCATTGGTTAGTCCAAATGACACAACTACAAATTCATAATGACCATACCGAGTTCTGAAGGCTATTTTTGGGATGTCACTATCTCTGACTCTGAGCTGATGATAACCAGATCTGAGGTCTATCTTTGAAAAATGACTAGCACATTGAAGTTGGTCGAACAAGTCATCAATCCTGGGGATGGGGTACTTATTCTTGATTCTGACTTTGTTCAACTGCCGATAGCCAATGCACATTCTGAGGGAACCATCTTTCTTCTTCACGAACAACATTGGTGCACCTCATGGGGAAATATTGGGTCTGATGAAGCCCTTATCTAGAAGGTCTTTTAACCGCTCTTACAATTCCTTAAGTTCTGCTGGAGCCATTTTGTAAGGAGGAATAAAGATAGGCTGGGTATCTGGAAGGAGATCAATTCCAAAGTCGATTTCCCTTTCGGGAGGAACTTTGGGAAGATCTTCTGGAAACACTTCTGGGAACTGATTAACTATAGGAACTGACTCAAGAGTTGGGGTATCAGAGCTTGAATCCTTAACCCGAGCTAGATGATAGAGATACCCTTTATAAATAAGGTTTTTGGCCTTAAGGTATGAAATGAATCAACCTATAGGTTCTAAGCTACTACCTTTCCATTCTAAGATTGGTTCGTCTGGAAATTGAAAACGAACAATCCTAGTTTTACAATCGACTGAGGCATAACATGAATGTAACCAATCCATGCCTAGAATGACATCAAAATCTACCATTTCTAAATCTACAAGATCTGCTAAGGTGACTTTCTAGGAGACTGTGATAGGGCAATTTATGTATACCCGTCTAGCTATAACTGGGTCACCGATTAAAGTAGAGACTGAGAAGGGTTCTGAAAGAGTTTTTGGACTAAGATCGAATTTGACTGCTATATAAGGAGTTACAAAGGAAAGAGTAGCCCCTGGATCTAACAAAGCATAAACATCTAATTTAAAAACTCATAACGTTCCAGTGACTACATCAGGAGAATCTTCCTGATCCTGGCGAGCCTGAAGAGCATACAACCTATTTTGGCGTTGACCGCCACCTGTACCAGATGAGTTACACTGCCGGGTCAGGTGACCTGCTGGTGCTGCTGAAGGTGTGGACTGAGCTCTACCATTATTGTTACCTCCTTCACCCTGTCTAGAAGGACAATCTTTCAACCTGTTACCAGTCTGAAAACACCCAAAACATCCTTCCTTTCCTGAAAGGCACTTGCCCAGATGGTTCTTACCATATTTTGGACAAGTTGGATAGGTACTGGTGACTGAAATACTACCTTGAGTCTTAGAGCCTGGTGACCTACCTTTCTAATAATTTAGGAACTTCGAGGATGGAACACTAGCTGATGAAGGTGCTGGAGCTGAAGACTTCTACTGAAACTGCGAGCGATTTCCACCACTCGATTTCTGTTGAGAATAATCATAGTTGACTGTCCTAGCCTTCTTATTCTCCTTAGCCTGTTCCCTAAGCTTATCACCCTCAACCTGCTGAGCATGAGTCATGAGCCTAGAGATGTTCATATCTTCCAGCAACATAGCATTCCTACACTCTGTTTTCACTAAGTCGGATACCCCATAAAGAAACTTGTTCATTTGAGCCCTGGAATAAGCTACCATGTGAGGAGCATACCTGGAGAGTTGGGTGAACTTGAGCCCATACTCTTGGACTGTCATGGAACCCTGCCTCAAATTCATAAACTCTTGAGCTCTTACCTCTCTCAACTCCCTTGGGAAGAACCTATCTAGAAAGATCTCACTAAAACACTCCCAAGTGATAGGAGCTATATATGTACCCCAGTTCTCTTTCCACTGAGTATACCAGATGTGAGTTACATCTTTCAGCTGATAGGATGCCAACTCTACCCTATCATTACCTGTCACCTACATCACTCCAAAGATCTTCTTGACCTCATCTATGAAGTTTTGGGGATTCTCACCAATCTGCGATCCTAAGAACTCAGGCAGATTCATCCTAACGAAATCACGAACCTTGGCTGCCACTGATCCACCACTAGCATTTGCAGGAACTGGAACTTGCTGGTTGTTCTGATTAGTCACACTCTAAGCCAAAAGTTGAATGGCGTTCCTGAATTCTGCATTTGAAACTTCCTGATCTGGTACTAGAGGAGTTGTGTTAGCATTGCCTTCATTCACACCCCTACCATAAGCTCTACGAGGAGGCATGATCTAAAATGCATAACGTCGATTTAGAAATGAGGATTAGATCATACCTTACGCATGATAAGAGTAGCAAGAAATTGATGTTTTTACTGAAACACTTCGCAGCCTCACTTTCATTAGATGTGGTGCACTTCACACCTATGAAAAGGACTCTACTTAGTGCGCCTTTATAGACATCCTAGGACACTTAAACCTAGTGCTCTGATACCAAGTTTGTCACGCCCTGAAGCTACCCCCAGGACGTGGACACGGGACCTAGGATCATGAGTGACCCCTAGCTAACCTTGATGGCATAACATGAGCATACTAAAGAAAACTGAATCAATAAATACTGTACGGAAGCTAAATCATATGAATAAATCTAAAATAATGGGGAAATACCCATATACTATCTGAATAAATGAAAGATTGAGAGTTTGAATACAACTGAAAAGTCAAACTCTAACACTATAGCTGAATCTAACTATGTCTAAAATAAAGCCTCTACTGACTAGAAATGTTGGGACTTGCCTCAGCTAAATCCAGCAAAACTGAAGCTAAAAATAAGAAATATAATCATGTCACTCATCCTCGAAGAATGAGGACTCACAACTGATGTTGCTGAATTGAAGATCGTGAACCGATCTAAGCGTGATTTGGAAGCTGAGAACCTGAACCTACATCACGAGAAGATGTAGCACAGAGTATGCGTCAGTACTTTCAATATACTGAGCATGCAAGATAGAATAAAGCTGAACAATAACATAATCGAACAAGCAATAAAGCAATAATATAATCTAAACATGGTAATGATACTGAAAATACTGAAAATATTGAAAATGACTAAACTGAATGCAATGACCAAGTTTATAACATGCTAAGACTGAATATTGAACTATACTGATAACATGGTCAATGCAATAAAATATATCTGAACTGTGGGAGCTACTAATAGCCGACATAAAACCACATGAGCTAAATGTGGAGCCCGATGTATACGCCCCATCGAGAGGACCCAATATACCTGGCCAAAGGTATAGAGGCGTGCTGGCGTGATGCTAAAATGATGCCCACAGAGGGGACTTACAACCTACGAGGCACGTACTTCTAGGACTTGAGGATGACTGACCCTAGTCCACTCGGTATTAAGCTTCTCCCAATTGATTTAGTAATTAACAACTTATGACTGAAGTTCTGAAATATCGGATAGCTCAAAATACTATCATCCTAACTGAAAATGCAACATTTACATATTGATAATGAAACATTTAAATCTGAGTCATGTATAACTAGAATATCTGACCTAACATGTGTAATTCATGAACTAAAAGAACTACATAGCTAGGGTTCTGAGTTGTATGTTGTCTATTTTTGCTGATATGGTCGAAGACTCTATGGAAGTGTTCATGGACGACTGCTCAGTCATTCGGGACACATTTGAGGAATGTTTGACACACTTAGGACAGGTGCTCCAAAGATGCGTGGATACGAATCTGGTTCTCAATTGGGAAAAAATGTCATTTTATGGTGAAAGAAGGAATCGTTCTTGGGCACAAGGTGTCGCAAAAGGGTCTGGAAGTTGACAAGGCAAAAATTAGGGTCATTGAGAAATTACCCCCACTAATTTCAGTGAAAGGTATTCACAGCTTCTTGGGTCATGCAGGTTTCTACCGAAGGTTCATTAAAGATTTCTCAAAGATTGCACAACCACTATGCAAACTCCTAGAGAAGGAAGTGAAGTTCTATTTTGCTTGTATAGTCATATTTAAGTGTCTGAAAGAAAAAATAGTATCCACCCCTTTTTGTCAGTCCTAATTGGTCCGAATCTTTTGAAGTAACGTGTGATGCTAGTGGGATGGCATTGGGAGTAGTATTGGGGAAAAAACGCAACAAACTATTTCACTCAATTTATTACGCAAGCAAAACTCTAAATAGTGCCCAACGAAATTATACAGTCACGGAGCAGGAGTTGCTCGCAGTGGTCTATGCATTTGAAAAGTTCTGGGCATACTTTCTAGGAACCAAAGTAATAGTACACACTGATCATGTTGCACTCCGATACTTGATGGCAAAGAAAGATGCAAAACCAAGATTGATAAGGTGGGTGTTATTACTACAAGAGTTCGAATTTGAGGTGAGAGATCGGAAGGGCTGCGAAAATCAAGTGGCCGACCACCTATCGAGATTGGAAGAAAGATAAGATGCCGAGTGTGAGGTCGACATAGACGATTCCTTCCCCGATGAACATGTGTTTGTTATATCTCTCAAATCCGCACCATGGTATGCAAACTTTGCAAACTACATTGTGAGTGGATTGATACCCGATGAGCTGACCTTTTACCAATAAAAGAGATTCATGTTCAATGTTGAAAAGTACTTTTGGGATGAACCCTACTTGTTTCAAGAATGTGCTAATCATGTTATTAGGAGATGTGTTACAGAAGAGGAAGCGGTAGAAATCCTCCATGCTTGCCATGCATCCCCAGTAGGTGGTCACCATAGTGGTATTCGCACTGCCGCTAAAGTCCTCCAAAGTGGTTATTACTGGCCGTCCCTATACAAAGATGCACATGAATTTGCAAAGAAATGCTTGCAATGTCAGCAGCAAGGCGGAGTGTCTAGAAGACACGAGTTGCCTCTAACTCCTATTTTGGAAGTCAAGCTATTCGATGTATGGGAGATCAATTTCATGGTCCCATTTGTGAGCTCATTTGGAAACAAATATATCTTGGTGACTGTAGATTATGTCTCCAAATGGGTAGAGGCCATCACACTTCTAAACAACGAAGGAAAAAGTGTTGTCCACTTTTTGAAACACTGTATTTTCGAAAGGTTTGGCACTCCTAGGGAAATCATTAGCGATGGGGGGTCTCACTTTTGCAATAGGTGGTTTTCAACGGCACTGAGTAAATATGAGGTTAAACACAAGGTAGCAACCCCATACCATCCCCAAACAAGTGGCCAAGTCGAAGTGTCAAATCAGGAAATCAAAAGCATCCTTGCAAAGATAGTGAATGCCACAGAACTGACTGGTCTAGGAAACTTTATGATGCACTATGGGCATACCAGACTACTTATAAGACACCTATCGGTGTAACTCCTTATTAATTGGTTTATGGTAAAGCTTGTCATTTGCCCGTCGAACTAGAACACAAAGCATTATGGGCATTGAAGGCCTTAAATTTGGACTGGTCAAAAACTTCAAGGGAGAGGGTAGAGTAGTTGAATGAACTGGATGAATTTAGACTCAGATCGTATGAAAGTTCAGCCATCTACAAAGAGAAAATGAAAAAATGGCATGATGCTTAAATACTCAAGCGGGACTTCAAGGTAGGAGATTGGGTTTTGTTATACAACTCTCGACTTAGACTCTTTCCCGGGAAGCTCAAATCCAAATGGTCTAGACCTTTTAGAGTACCACGAGTGTTCACCAATGGTGCCATAGAAATTGAAGATCAGGAAGGACCTCTATTTAAAGTGAACGGTCAACGTATGAAATTATATTTTGGGGATTGTCAAGAAATTTCTTTGGTTGAAGTGGTGTATTTAGAAGACGCCTGAAGACGCTGCTGCGTCGTGCCATGACGTTAACTAAGGCACTGTTTGGGAGGCAACCCAAAACCATGTATTACTTTCTTTAGCTTTGATAAAATAATGGTGTGTTGATTGTGCAGATGGAAGTATGAAGAGTGAACAAAAGGTGCAGATAGGCGAGTGATGAATCAAATTGGCAATTCACCGAAAGGATTGGCGAATTTGACCTTATCCACCATTCGACTCTAGACATCGTCACCATTAGAGTCTGTAAAACTCGGCGAGTTTTGGTCGGCGATCACGAGGGAAACCACCAATTGGACCCCCGTAAATCAGAGGTTCTGTAAATATCGGCGAAGAAAATAAACAATCAGCGCTCCGTCGAGTGAGTCGGCGAGCTTGACTAACGTCGCCGGGTGAAAAAAAATGGACGGTCTTTGCAAGCCAAAGGTTTGAAAGTTTCAACTTCACTCACATTTCCCCATTTTTCATCTGTCCGAACTCACACCAACACTCTAGTTTTTATATTTTCTGCACTTTTGGAGTATTTTGTTTCATTGATTTGTGCGCAGATTCGGGAGTACATTGCTGCCTAGCACTTCAATTTTATCATAGTCAGCATCAAATGTTGGTAGTCCTAAACCCAAAATTAATTTTATAGGATATATACTCATTTGCAACATCCTTATCTTGTTGAAATGTGTTGGGTCTCTCCAAATGGTCTCATTTATACCTGTGTAAATTCGAATTTTTTGCTCAACTTGTTTAAATTGTTGAAATCCCGTATGTTTGTGTTTTAAGAAGAAGCATATTTTGAGGGATTGAATTCAAAAGTATGGGTTGAGAATGGGCACGTCGGGTCATTTGGCGAGCTCGACCACTCGGCGCATCGCCTAATGTCCCAACCTCGCCTTTAATTTTGTGCTTTATCTGATAGGTGAATTTGGCCACTTTCATCTAGAAGCTTGAGGTCACCGAAAGTAATCTTGGCGAGTCACCCTTTGCCTACACCTCCTGACCCTTCGTGTATTATAGTCTACGGCGGGCTAAGGATTGCTCACCAAAAGATGTTAGCAATTCGCAGAAAGGAGCTTTCCCCCCCACCCTAGCCTACTTGAGCAGCAAGTCTGTATGCAACCATTTTATTGTGAATCTGATTGAATGTTTTCTAACATTTTCTTAAGGGTTTGCAGATATGGCGAAATCAAAAGTTGCTGAGAGAATTGTACAAGCACAAGAGAAAGCTAAGGGGAAGGTGGTAAATGCGGAGGCCGCCACATCTAAATGCAAGGCTACTACACCGCCTATGTCTAGTAGGAAGGAAGATAAGGGAAAGGACAAGTGAGCCAGGGAAGTCTACGCATCTTCAAGTCGAAATCCTATTTCAAAGATTCCACGAACCCATAACATACCTTCATTGACCCTGGAGTTCTATGCCGCTGTGCATGCCTATTGGACGAATTCGCAGGTGGTCACTCCTAGTGGACCTAGCAATGTTGATGCTTCAGAGATAGCTCCGGTTCTTGATGCCCATACACAGACTGCTACACCAGCTACTCAGACTCCAACAGAGAGAGACTGCATAGACAAGACCTTTCTTTACCTCCCTCTCTGTCTTATTATGCTTTTACTTTTGGATACTTTATTGTAATTGCATTTGATGACAAATTACTTTTAATTGTACTGGGGTGAGGCACACACCTTTTGTGTTAATATTCGTGTTGTTTTGTATATATTTGGGTTGTTCTATTTAAAATTATTTTTACACTGCTTTCTGTGGATGTTTGAGCTCATGGCTCTCTTTTGTTTTAAATTGCAAAAAAAAATTTAACCCTTCCAAAAAAAATTTATTTTTTGAAATTTTTTGCCACCGCTTGTGTTGAAAGTGGCTATTTTTTAGCAAAATTTAAGTCTCGGTTCTGACCAATACTGATGACTTGAATAGTGCTCTCAATCGAACGAACATGAATGTATAGCTACGACGAGACCAAATGAAGCTGCTTAGACAATATATGAGCTCTTTGCATCTTGTTGTGATTAGCCATTTATCGAATTGATTCTCGTGTAATGACCATTGCACACTAGCGAAAGTGTGTTGTCTTGTCGACTTAAGTGTCGATGCCTTGTGTGATTAGCTTACTTTGAACCATGCATGAATAAACCCAAATTTTGCCCTGTTAGTCTGATTGATTTAGAAAGGTATCCTCTTGATATGATCTTAGGAAACGTTTGAAGAGTGTGAGCCAATTTGACATATACCTCCTTTGTCGACTACCCGTGAGCGTGTGAAACTCTCTTGAACACCCTTTGAGCCTTACCTTTCTTTGAAAGAACCTTGATGAACCCTAGACCTTACTTGATCTACTACCTATAGTCCTCTTGATTTGTGGTTTAGTGAATAGACAACTTAGGCCAAGCCTAAGTTGGGGATTTGGTGAAAAAGGAAAAGGAGAAGTCAAAAAGTGCAGAAAAAGTCTCCCTTAACCCATGGTGTTGCGATTTTTTTTTGGAAACCCTCTGTAATGACCCTAAAAATGAACTAGCGAAACTAGAGCCTCACATGTGAGTTTGGAGTTGAGAACTTGATGAAATGATGAGAAATGACCGTGAAGTCCGGAAACTAGTCTTTTGAACTAGTGAATTGTAAGGGTCAATTTTAAATGGTCATATCTTTTAGCTCAAAATTAATTAGGTGGACCTTTACCTATCCAATTAAAGGTCTCTGAGTCCTCTTTTCAACGCCACCGAGTTTGCCCAATTCCGACCTTGGAGTAAAAAGTTATGCCCGAAATAGTGAAGCACTGTC